>BLKR01015202.1:0-95368 GCA_011170035.1 Teleogryllus occipitalis | reverse complement strand
TAGGTGTTTCCACGTAAGAAAAGACCCTAAAAATTCAAGATGGCGGAGTTTCGGCACTGCCAACCTCATCGAAATAAAACGCGAAAGCGCCGACGCGACTTGTTTAAATGTACGTAGTGGCCTTCAAAAATCCAGATATGCTGAAATGATTTGTTAATGTTGTTTTACGACTTATAAATCGCAACAATATGGTAAAATAATTTAATTTATGTATGAAATTTGTTTTTATTAATTAATTATAATATTAAATATAACACTTTTAATTAAATTACTTATAAATTTAAAAACATTTGAAATCTCAGAATTAATAAAATCTTATTGAAACTGAAGAATAAATGAAATAGTAGAATGTTATTTTATTATACAATAGGAAAAAAAGGTATAAACAGGGAATTTATAGAATAAAGAGGAAATGAAATGCAAGACTCAAAATAATTTTAATTTTCAAACAGTACACAATGAAGTGAAATAAAACTATTCTTTACTGAACTAGAAATATTTGTATAATAATGGTTTTATGCGCATAATATCGACATATGACCACAATCAAAGCATATCTAAGGAATGAACAAATCTACTGTATGAAAATGACAATGTTTGAAATTTCATGAAAATTGAATTGATCAGATATATGATTTGATATAATGCTGTTCAGTAAAGAATAAACTGATGCACCATCGGTGGTCAATTTTAATGACAAATTGCATGGAGCAGTCATTAAAATTTCTTGAACACCGATGGTCCACAGCAATTTATTTTCACGAAAATTATTGAATTTTTACAACAATTTTAAAGCCTAATGTCCCTGGGCTTACAAACATTACAAAACATCCCGGCATTTACCTTAAGCGATCGGGGAAAACAAAGGAGTTAGTATGCTACCATATATATATAAAAAAAATTGAATAAAAAAGTGAATTAATCCTCAATTGGATTGTAAAAATATTATCATTAAAAATTAACATAAAGAAATTTGGCTGACTTTACAATTTAATAAACTACTTGAAAATTTTACATATATTGATAGCATACCCATCCTCCCGATCAGGATGACGACTGAGGGCCGATTTCTAGCATGTATACAGAAACATACGTCAAAATAATGGAGACATTTACAATACATAAAATAATATACATAAAAAATTCCATATTTAGAAAATGAAAAATCTGGTAAACACAGCAACCCTGCAACATAGAACAATCAATGCAGTATCTATTGTCCAATCATGATAAATTCAATAAACAGACATGTTATTGTTATAAGATCAAAAATTATTCCTAGGAAATTATGTTCTTGCAATGAAAAACAAAAGAATTAAAAAAGGAATTATCACATTTAAATAAAAAAAAATTGCTTCTTAACTTATATATTACTTCAAACTCCTGCAACATATGAAAAACAAAATTGTCCAGAAGAAAAGTTGGCCCAAGAATTTTTGCTTCACATTACAGTATTCAATATAATACGTAACCAAAAAAAATTTACCTACAAAACCAACAAAATTTACAAACATAAATAGAAAATCATTGAAAAATAACTTGAAATGTTAATAACCAAAAAGTAATATAGCGCATCAGTAGTAAACATTAAATTTTACTCTATATCGTGCCAAATAATATCATGAAATAAGTACTTACTAATTTCACTTAACAACTGATTACCATTTGAACAAAACATCTAAATAAAATGATGTATGTTCTGAACTCCATTATTGCATATCTGAAACATTTATAAATGTAATGTATGTTTCACACATATGTCAAATCTTTGAAGTGTATTCATTTATATTACTTAGCATCCATACTTAAACTGAACACAAACTCAGAGGCATTGGCAGTAATGATTAATTGTATTACAGGGATAATGTGAAGGAAATTGATCAACTGTTAATTCATTGGGGTTAATTAATGTTAATGAAATGGTGCTCTTAACTAGTGTCTTTAGTTGAATTGAGAAGGCAGGAGTTCACTCAGGATCTCACACTCATATTAAAACTATTAATGCACACTCACTTCTTTCACATTGCAACTGTTCTCAGACCAAACAGACTGACTGAAGCACTGGCAGGAACAATTGACTGTAATTTAAAAATATTAATTTATAACCTGCAATAATCACACACCTATAATCAAGTAATTCAAGCAATACCTTTTCTGGGGCACAGTGTAACCAAATTTTTACTTAACTTGACTGGGTGGTTGCTTTACAGAGGCAGGAATTTTATAATTTGAGACACATCTGAAATATTAAGTTACATATTTTACAAAATTATTACTTTTATTCCAAACGCTTTAAGTGAGTAAGTAAGTGAGTAAGCATACTCACTGTTTTCACTTTTGCAACCCTAGTCGATCCAAACGCACAACTGAAGCACTGGCAGGAACAATTGACTGTAATGTAATAATATTAATGTAATAACCTGCAGTAACCACAATTCCATAATCGAGTAAATTCAAGCTATACCTTTTCCGGGACACAGTGTGACCAAATTTGTTCTTAATTTTGACTTGGCGGTTGCTTTACGGGGGCAGGAATTTTATAATTTGAGGCACATCTGAAATATTGAGTTACATATTTTACAAGAATATCACATTTATTCCAAACGCTTTAATGCTTACTCACTGTTTTCACTTTTGCAATCCTACTCGATCCAAACACACAACTGAAGCACGGGCAGGAACAATTGACTGAAAATTGGGAGAATGTGTTAATGAAATGAAATTTTCTTCAATTCTCAATGGAGTATTTTCCAGTTCTTACCTGTTCTGTTGCACAGGGGGTCCCAACATGTTCTCTAACAACTGTGGGTGGTTGCATTAATATGTCAGATGTTTCTTGAGATGAAGTTGTGGAATCTCTAATATTTTTTTCAATTTTTTCACATTGAAGATGTTCCTGGGATTGGCTCAAATGGAATTGTGTCTCCTTCCTCTCCTGTGCCTTCTTCAGCTATGTCGGTTCCACTAGCACTGCTCAAATTTACTACTATTTCTTCATAATCTTCTTCCACTGCCTCTTTTTCATAATACTCTTCAATAATTTTTTCTGCATGTTCCACTGAATTCTTCCACATTTCTGGTGTGACCCTGTTAATGCCATAACATAATTTTCTAGTTTCTTGTTTTACTAATTTTGAAAAAAATTATAATCATAACTGTTATCATATATTTACCATTTTTCTATAATGGTATATTGAAAACTTTACCTGATTTATTGCCTCATTCCACACAGCTTTAGTTCTCTCCATTCCTTGCCCTGGCCTTTCACATACAGTTTTGTGGTAGTACCCTTTTGAAATGCCCCACACATGTTCAATAGGATTGAATTTGCAATGATATGGTGGCAACCTCAAAACTGTGTGCCCTTCTGCAGCCAGCATGTCTTCAACTACATACCTTTACCAATACATTGCTGAGGTCAGTTTTTTATTAGATTTATATATCATTTATTTATCACAAGTGTAGATGCATATATTTGTACATATTTAAAGTATATATTTTAATATTTAATTACAATGATGCAACAGAACAAGATAATATGCAAAATATTAATGAAATGTATTCTTTAATGCACTGATATGTATCTCGTGGTACCTTTTTATCCTTTCACAATGTTGGCTCGCCAGGGCAACAAGTGAGATTTTATTTGCAGCTTCTGGCACTCGTACTCCTCGCTGGTTCAGCCATTCCGAAAAATAATTTTCTTTGGTTACATTACTTATTTCACTAAGCACAAATGTTTCATTTCATTTCTGATACTTACAATCAGTTGATCCTTTCGCCACTTTGTTGTTGGATGCCTCTCTACCTGCCTTGAATGGTATGAAGCATTATCCATGACAATGATGCAAGGTCTTAAATTGCGAATGCCAGGAATCAGTTGTTTCTTAACCCAAGATTCAAAAGTAGAACTGTTCATTGCTCCATGATAATCTTGCCCCCTTTTTAGGTCAGTAGCATATATCAGACCAGCACCTACAAAATGTCATGCTTCGTACACATGCCTCAGTTTGTACATAATTAATGCCATTAAAACTGAAAACATTTGTACCTGGTACAAAACCTTCTCTCGTTCCTGCATGAACCACAACTAGCCTCCTTCCCTCTGGTGGTCTTTTAATTACTCCTTTACTGGTGCCTTTAATGGTAGTTGCCGTGAATAAGTAGTTGAACCTAATGAAAATGATATTTTTGTCTCATAATTTTTACACATAAGTAATATACATTTAATATATATATTTTCAGTAATATACATTTTCAAAGGGCTCTTTTACCATTCATATAGATCCATGTCTCATCAAGGTACAGTAGTCTTTGGGTTTTGACTTCTCTTATTTTTCATATAGTCTGCCACAAAATATAACCTCTTTACGATTATTTCATTTGACTCACAAATACGAATTTTTGGGTCTCCTTTCCTCCATGCTAAACCATTTCCTTAATGATTCTGTACAATGTTGTGCATGACCCTCTGAATGAAAAAAATATCACAATTTTCCTTCATGTACTGCCAAACATCTGTAAGTGAGAGTCTTCTGCCTGTTGCAAATGAATACGTCTTTAGAAAGTCTTCAAAAAGTGAGCCACATACTTCATCATTACTCTAAATATAAAATATCTTACCATTATCAGCTTCCTGGTAAATATATCTGCTAATAGCTTCTCTTGCAAATCCATCGGCTGAATCTCTCATGGTCGTGAACGCTTCCTCTTCTTACTTTAAATAGATTTTCCTGCCTTATAATCCCTAATAACGTTTGCCAGAGTTGTATACGGTCTCTGTAATATATGAATATATTTCAATAAAATAATTATGATTCACACACACGTGTTCATTGTGAAGACGTTCTTGAGGCATGCAATAAAGTCAATAATTATTGTGACATTGATGGCTTACCCCCACAATTACAGCTACCTTTGCAATGACACTGCTCTCAGGAAGTTTCACTTCTTTACGAGAATTTTTCTCGCTCTTGTACTTATAAACATTAAGAAGGACCTGCCTTTCACCACTCTTTAAAATCCACTTCCCCTTCTGCTTCACTGGAGAGTTATTTCTGGAATTACCTGACATTTCTAAAAATGTCAAGCCCAGCGCACAATAAGATTTTCCTTAGGAAACAATTCGCGCACTGGAAACGCAAAAAGAAAAGGCTTTTTCAGCACGCAAGTGCGGGATGCGACTCACTCGCATAAGCTCACAATCTCCACACGTTTTGCTGGTTAAAACCGTTGAAGTTGGCACAAATTCATTTCGCTCGCATGCATGCCAGTCTCCAGCCAAAAAAAAGTCCCTGGCAGCTGTACTTCCATTACGTGGGGAATTTACGTTGGGGTTGGCACCTACTTTCTCCAACTTAAATGGTAATCAAAAGTCCCTAAGTCAATGTAGTATGTATGGCGGGTGGTTTACGGGAGGTTGGTATTGCCAAGCTCTCTGGGTCACATCTTACGTGGAATAAATCTTATATGGGTAACGGTAGAGATCCTAGAAGTTAGGAAAACGTGCACAGAAAACTCTTCACTTCTCCCCATAGTACGTCACAGTATTAACTGTTCTTGTCGTTAAACAAACCTTTTTAATACCGTTCTTGATGTCAGATAATATTTTAATCCATTTTCATAATCTTATTGTAACAGAAATTGATGTAAGCATGATTGATTAGGCACAAAACAGCGCTATGCTGGAACATGGGCGGCCACAATTAATTCGAATTTGGCGCCGTACTTGGAATTCAATCATTTATAGCAATTCGTTGGCACTAATTAATAGCAACGGGTGTACATTTCAAACATCCCGCCTTGGACTTACTCTTTTTTTTTTGTAAAAACCGCAGGCAGGCTTCCAGAGAGAAAGGCAATACATTTTGCGTATGAAACTCTTTGGAACAACTAAACTTTGAAATTTTGAACTGCTTTCTAAGAAAGGAGGGAGAGCGCGACGGGACGGACACCAAGAACGACTAAAAAAGATAACATTGCATATTGTCACAATTTCGAGGAATCCTTGCCTCTTTCTACTAGAGACGCGCCGCGATCGCATTGTTTGAAGTTCTAGAAGCCGAGCGATTTCGTATCGACGCGACGCGCTCGTTTAAAGAGCTAAGCAATTGAAAGTTAAAGTTTAACGTCGGTAGTGCGTCTAGTTCACAGCATTGCAGACTCACTCCGTGAACAGCGTTTTGGCGGGCAACCCTCTGCCTAACATTCATCACGACCAAATTACGAAAGAAAACGATTTACTTTCTCGCCCAGACAAGGTAATACTGACTTCTTCAATACTTGTTACTAGTGCTGGCATGCGGAGCCTGACCTCCGAGTAATTGAATGGGAGCTTGCGATTACAGCGTTCCGGTTATCTCCGGTTCAACCGACGGAGGAAGAAACGGAATCGGAGGTCCGGTTCCACTCATTCATACGGCAAGACCCGCTCAATTTACTGGGCCAATCAAAATGGGCTTACGTATCTGTTGCGACCGGTCTTAAGCCCTATATACACGGTAGTTTTCGTGCAGATCGGACGTACAGAAAACTTCCAGACTGCACGTTTTCTACATGAACATGTTCATAATTTTTCATGTAGAAAGTCTACAGTTTGACTCAAGCGCCTCTAGCGGCAGAATCGTTCACAATCGGCCATTTCGATTTTGTGGTTAGGTGTGTCAAGGTACGATTGTGTACGAAGTGATATACTGTAATAAACTTCCTTTTCCCCAATTATTGCTTTCCTATTATTATTATTCTCTATGATCCTGATGGTTAATTAATACTAAATAAAAATCACAGCCAGAACGCACGAACAGAAATACCACCACTAAAAATACTCGGACGGCGCAATTCAGTTGTTCCTCGTTAGTCCCCCTAGCGGTGTCTTGTGGCGGTTCAGGAGGGACTCTTGGGCATCGTATCCGACTTCAGCCGATGAGCTTCAGATACCAGTTTGCGTCACAATGTTAGCGGGAATTTTAAATGTAGCCAAGTACCAAAATTATTACGTTACAAGACATTGAAACAGATTTATGAAGCATTTCTTTTAAATATTGTATCTTATACACATTCGTGTTAGTTTTAGTTGGTTGTTGAAAATTGTGTACCACTTTCAAAATGTTTCTCAACACTTCTTGCTCTCCATGCAACATGGACGCTAGCGTCTGGTCAGGCTTTTCAAACGAAGTGCCCTGGCTGTGGTCACGTGGTTCGTGACACAAACTTGTGATGTGCAGAACCAGCTAAAATCGGTGCACCGGAGGAACCCACCCATGTATTTCCACCATGAAGAGGTTCGTGCAGAAAACGTATAGACCGTTTATGCGGGACTTTCGCCTTTTATACTTATAGTTAACAATCTTCAATTTTCTGTACAGAAATTGTATGAGAATCTGCACGAAAACTGTACCATGTATACCGGGCTTTAGTTTGATGTATGACACGTAGGGCATAAAATGCCAAGCAATTTAGACGAACAATTTGTGTGCTTCCCTTCTCCACTTTACATATTCTATAAGAATGTAATAATAATAATAATAATAATAATAATAATAATAATAATAATAATAATAATAATAATAATAATAATAATAATAATAATAATAATTTGCACGGTACAGCACGTCATGAATAACAAGTTAAATTACATACTCTTACTTCACATTACTAATTGTTATTTCATGATCCATAGTAAATATTAGCCACAGTGCTAGAAATCATATTCTGGGGAAGTTAGATAAAGGCTGTGGACATGCGTAGGAGACAATATTCCGGGCGACGACGCTCCACGGGTAACCAGAACCCCATTATCTCAGAAGGTTATTTTCCTCATACGTCGATTTTGATCATAAATTTCTCCCCATCTATGAGCCTGTCGTGTTGTGAACATATCACTGTCTGGTTCAAGGAAATACACGATTAGGAAAATGTGATATTTGAATTTCGCGGTCAAGAACCACCGGAAGTCATTCGGAGGCTCCGATTGAAAAGCCGGCAAACCTATCACTCAGTTGCCAGCATTAATTGTTACTTCTTAAATACTTGTTTTCATAACGTTCCCTTGCGTCAAACAACAATTTTATTTTGACCCGAACACATGCATCTCGCCCAATGAACTCAAGTTATATTCGCAGCCTCTACACCTTAATTTAGAAAATCCAATTAAATAAAAATATTTATAGTTATATTTAATAAACTTAACAATAAAGTGATTGTTTTAAATATTGTTATAAAGTTATTTTCTTAACAATAAAGTGATTACGTTTTCGTTGAGCAGTGTAAAATATTAAAAATACTATTCGAAATGCAGAGGTGGGCGAGGCGACAAATTTGGCCTTGCTTAGGGCGGCAAGGAGGTAAAATCTGCCCCTGCTCCCGTTAATAAAAACTATTTGCCGGGGGGGGTGGGTGGCGAAGCTACGGATTTTGGCTATCGTGCCCTTCGTGAAGAAAGCAACTTACTGCCGCGCGAACATGGAGAACGTTAATTCCAGTAACTATATTACTCACTGAACTCTAGAAAACGGGCACAGATAGTGATTTCAATTATATCCAGAAGCAAAACAAGGGGCCATCTCGGCATTCGTTTAAAGGATTTGGAAAACTGGACGAAAACCTTAATGAGAGGGGGGGATATCTAAAAGCTAAGATACAGTACTTCTCACAGGTGTATGTAGTCTTTTAAAATTAGTCTAAATGGTAACTAATTCATTAAATACAATAAAATTGAGGTTAAAATCAATGTTACTTTCCTTTTCGATGCTGGGTACAGTCTCATTATAAAGAAACAGTTATACAGATTTTGGCACTTGAACTTGATAACCGATTTTAATTGTCATCTGGCAATGTGTTGTGTAAGAATGTATATGTATTGAATGCGAATTTTTTGTTGCAAGCTGCTGACATTGACACCCAATTATGAATACATCAATGTTAAAGTAATAAACACCAGTCTTCTTTGAAAAGTTTCCCACCCACGAGTCATCTTTGTCAAAAACTACCGATTCTAGACGCAAGGCAATGGTAGAATTACTAGCTTAATGAAGTGAGGCTTACAAAAATTATGTGCGCACAATTTGCTTATTACTCCTTCAATTCTATTCTGTAATTAAGTCTGTTGTTTTAACTCTTAAACAATGAACCCATTTTTGAAGTTTTCATACATTTTGCAAACGTCAAAATTTTTTTAATTATATTGTAACATTGTATCTTTCTCCACATTCAACCAACAGTCGTTGCTAAACTGCTGAAGATTATTAATTCCATAAATTGTTTCTTTACCTTCTTTTCTAGGACTACAATGTTTAGAAATCATTCTGTCAGAAAACATTAATGTTGGCATGGAATGATCCCATATTTTCTCAAAACTTCCATTCCTTTGCATAAAAGCCTCATTCCATGCATATCAATGACACAAAAGAACAATTTTTTGTACTTTTATTATTTTTATATGTATAAATACACTTTTCGTTTACATGACATGTATTAATTTACATTTTGTACAGCACTTACTTTACTTTAATTTAACCTAAAGTATCATGTAGTTTCATAACATGTTACACTAGGATATAGTGAAACCATAGTTGAAATCACAGGTTTCTTTTGAATTACAAAGTCATTGTGCAAGCACACTGTTCACAATGCATTGAGAACTGTATCATCCCGATGGCTGCAAATATGATTTCAATCCTGCAGCAATAAAATAAGAGTGTTCTTATTGCACTCATTTGTACTATAAGAATTTAACAATTTCCGATACATAAGTCTTCTTCCTATATAACCAATTCTGCAATATCTAATTGCAAAATGTAAACATCTTGTAATATGGTATCCCAAAAAAAAAAAAATAACAAAAAAATGTGGAATTCTAGGCAACATATTTGACTACTTTTTTGGGTTCTCTACTCACTGCAGTGTGAGTAACAGAATGCTGATACAATTGGAGGGCTCAAGGAAATTTTCCCCTGAACCTATTATTCACATCCATAAACACTGTTAAGAAAGTTTTCTAAGTTTTGTCATAACATCCAAATTTTGCTGTATTTGGAACGAACCTCCCAAAGTACACATGAAACTATTTCAATTTTGTATTGACACTCGTACTATAATTTCTAATTCAGTAACACATTTGTCATAAAATTAAATCTGAGGTATGCCACAATCACATGGCTTGTCAGAAAATTTGCATGCCCTTCACATAGCACTATTCCAAATCACAAGATTTACACTTAAACTTCACAAACAACTTCGTCTTCTGCCATGATGGTAATGCTTTTGCTGGTATATTATGCTACTCACTACTGTTCAACAATAACAATGGTATAACAGTAAATAAAACTGTCAACTATGACAAGGTAATTTGTATTACACAAACACCCATATATACACAGGTAACAAACATATTCATTGTTTTTGTTGTTGTCATTTTTAATTTCTTTTCAATAGCACTGCTGTTCCAAGCATAAAGCTTACAACAAAATGTCAAAAGGCACTAACATTATCGCCATTTATCTACCATTAACACACTCACAGCCTTTTATTAAAGTTACATTTGGGGATAAGACGACGGAGGGGTTCAAAAGGTACATACTCTAACAAACCTCAAGCCTATTTCAGAGTTTCTTTTGAGTGCTTGATTCAAGACCTAATGTATCGCTCACTAGTTACAAAAGGAACTAGTTCAGTCCAACATGAAGCTATACACATGTAGTTAACTTTTAACTATGCTGTTTTTGTCACACTTACAACCATTCCTTAAATTGAATTTTTATATACAATTTTATGTACATATATACCTCATAAATCTACATAAAGACTTTTAACAAATTTCTAACAGACACTTCAACAAGAAAATTGTGACGTTAGACCACACTTACACATTAGCATAATCTTTTACATTTTTTTTCTAAGCAAATTTTAAAACACTCTGATCAACAGAGCGTACCTTACATACTAAAAAACAAATTCTAAACCAGTTAAAACTTCTTTTTGCATTAGCGGATTATAAAAATGCTGTTTCTTTTCTTTATATATAGAGAAGACCAGATGCCAAAATAAGAGCAGAATTATCAAATTTGAATTACCAATGCATTATTCGCAACAAACAACTAAACTGCATCAAAAATAACTTTTACAAGCTCCCAAATTCACTTCCAATGAACATTCCAAGAACATTTTTAGGGAGAACAACATTAAGTACAGTCATAACACAAATTTTGAAAACAGCTGTATACATCAAGATAAATGTACAGATAAAATCCACTGATGTTAGACATACCCAGTCATTCAAGAAAAACAAACCATAATAACACTCAATATAACTGATAGCCAAAATTTTACATCAGTATTGGAGAAAGTTTATTCACAAACCCCTCCTCCTCCTTAGCCCCTTTGTTTGTACCTTGACAAAAAAGAATGGTTAGTATATCACTTTTAAATTTAAATATTCTTAAGAAGAGAACACAATGTTATTGTCAGCACAATATTGAATGACTAGTTTCACAAGTCCCAATATTATTTCAATTTAATTTTGAAAATTAATATGCACTAAAATATTTCAATACTGTACTGTAACTTTTTCTACCAGGCAAACACTAATTAACAGAGTAAGTATTTTAGAAAAAAGAATGACATCCAAAATATGGAACTTCCAACAACTTTCCATTTGTTTATTTACTGATCCTGCATAAATTATTGCATTCAAATACACACGAGAGCATTGGTGGTAACACAAGCATAGTTTGACAGTCTTATTATGTTTTTAAATATGATCTCTATAAGTTGGTATGTTCAATCAAGAAGAAAAGATGCCTACAATACTATTAATATTGGCTTACCAGTCTTACACCCACATTGCAGTCTTTTGTCATTGCTATTGCTTCTGCTATTGATTTTTAATTACTTCCATGTGAGCAAAAAATTATTCACATATAATAAAATATAGGAACTTCATATAATTTACAGTGAAGAACATGGAGAGGTCGCAATAAATATTTTACAGTTACACAAAACACTGGCTTAGATTTGGATAAAAATCAGCAGAACTTGCTTCTTTGCTGGCGTATGTTAGTTATCCAATAAATTTCTAGCATTTACTCAATTTCCACACACATTCAGGCAAAGTCACCAAAACAGTGCTTACTGCAGTGATGTTAAAAAGGAGATAAATCTTAGTGTACTCATCTAAAATAAAAGTTGAATAAATACTCCATATAGTATACCATATCACTGCAGAAATGCTACTGCTAACTTCAACAGACTTCCCCGACCTCATTCAAACATCCAAAATTGTATCCATTCACACCAACACATGCGCACATTTGTTCACATATATGACAAAAACATGACACAGAAATGCCTAAAACATGTCAATGCATTCACTATAACTTTAAATGAGCCTTTCTAATTGAAAGGGAGGAAGGAAGAAAGAAAGAAAAGACTCTTCAATTAGCACCAAATACAGTGCCTTGGTAATTTTTCCCTCAAACGTACTCAACTGTTCATGTTTCCAGTAACAAAATATATTAAGAGAAAAGCAATACCAGAACTCTGCATCATAGATTTTCATTCACTTTAGCAAATTCACTAATTGCATAAATGTCACAATTTCCAGAAATACAAAATTAGTCATTTCAAGGGTAAATGTTTATACTCATTTTAAAACACGTGACCAAAGGAAACTGCTTTCGAGCTACCCTACGTTATTTTGGCATCAATTTTGGTCTTTTAACAAAACAAATAGCTTTTCAAAGACCATCAACTTACTTTGAAAATAGTTTCCCTGAGATAAGCCTTATCCACTCTACAAATGGATAAGAAAACCTACACTCGTATAGCCTTGGAAATTGGAATCAATCTCTGCTCTCATAAACCTTTCTTAACATGTGCGTCAACATTTACAATCAAGCTGAAATCACCTTCCTGAAATTTCAGGTATCTACTGGGTTCTCCCTTATCAGCAAGGCAAGATGTGGACTTCACAAGAACACCTTGTTTGTAGACCTATCATAACGAGTGCACAAAGAAAATTAACCAAAATAAACACACTACAATGCTGCCTGCAACATTTAAGATCATTTGCAAACACAGCAGGAAGAGCACATATTACCTCTACTTACAATAACTATAAATACAATGGCTCCCTGTCATTAATGTACATGTACTGAGACAAAAATGACAAGACACTGACAGAAGTAGAAGTAATAAGGAAATAAATTATTGCAATGTCTTTTGATTCATACGGTCAAAATAGCAGAAAATCCATAACAAAGACTCAAAATTTAATTATTGGTTTGGTAACCCAAGAAATATTACCTTACTTCACAGGACAGAAATTTGAAGACAATACACATCTTACAAGTATATAATAATCTTATCTTTACAACTAGTCACCAATTCGTCCTTAAAGAATTCAAAAATTTAAACAAAAGTTACCACGACTTTCCTCATTTCAATAAATGAACTGAGCTCAATTAAGTCATGGCATTTGTACTATTTCTTTTAAAAAATTCTAATAATGTATATTAGGGAGATCATTATTATGGCTTACTGCAATACATCTAGAATAATGTCCATCAAAATATATCACAGTTGAATAATTTCTATGACTTCTACTGTACAACAAAGCTACTCTATCCAATCTCAATATGAGTACTGGAATATTCTTCACACTATGAGATAACAACCACAAAAATAGGCCTTACTGTCAACAAGGGAGGAAGGACTCCCAATGTGAAAGATTCACAGGTGTAGAAAATAAGTTGACCATGTACAACCACACACATACAAAATGAAGTGGTGAAGACATAGAAATTTTAAGTATACTTAATGGGAAGAAACTGCAGCCCATCACTGTGGTTACAATTGCCTGTATGTGTGTTTAATAACTTGTTATTTAGAAAAGTTTCTCCATAAAACAAAGCTTTTAGGAAGCCTTTCACTAATAAATCCATATTTGACATTAGCAATGGAACACTATATCCTATCTACACACTTCTGTGTATGGATTCATTCACTGAAGGGATTGTGTCCATTTTTTTTAAAAACTGAGACTTCTTAGTGAACACAATGGATTTCGACTGTCTTTTCAAAACACACTCGCACACTCATCTACATAAAAAAAAATCACATAAATTACGGTTCCAAAGTTTTGGAAACACATGCAATCAAGCTTTACACATTTGGGCACAGATGTTGGTAAGATCCAAATCCCCACGCACTGAAAGTTTCCTGTCAGCTGCCACATCAACACTGTGTATTGTTTCTCTGTTCTTCTCCATTTGTTTTTTCTTTTTTATCATGGTGTATAATTCGCTACACACCTGTGCACAATGGAAGCCAGAACAAAAGAATTTTTTGCACAAATGAAGATTGAAAAGATAATAAGAGTAACACAGTAAACACTTTGGTGGGTGGACACTTGCCAAGAACAAACTTACTTTATTAGATTTAAAACTAAGATTAATCTAATGCTACAAACAAAAAAAAAAGAACTTTCAGGTGGTGAACAGGCTTATAGACTCTAAAGTATTAAGTATAGCAATCCTTTGCTATTCCTGTTCTAAGTATTAATGAAATTATAACACTTCAAAAAGGAAAGCAATAGGTTATCCCCTACAGAAACTGAGATCATTGCAATAAAAGTGGGATCATATGCTTCCTCTTGCAAGTTTATAAGAAAGAGCACCAAGTACTAGAGTAGATTCACCACCCAAAAGTAAACATTTTTATTGGACATTCTAGGCAACAGTGACTAATTTTGAAACGCTATACCAAAATTTAACAACAGTAAGAAAACTTACAAGTAAATTAAGTATGTTTTTCCAACATATTTAAATTAAATTACAAGGTATGTAATATGAGATGATTGACCTAGTGCATGATGAAATAAACATGGAAAATAAATTAAATGTGAACATATAAGGTTATTGAAGAGGGTTGTCTTACAGGGCTAGGGCCTGTATTTCTTGACAGGCTTCTTGCACAGCAGCATCTGTGTTATCCGTTACACAAGGTGTACTGGGAGCTGTCATTGGCATAAGAGACGAAGCATCACCAGCTCCACCCTTGTCCATACCTGCCACCACTTTAGCAGAGTTCAGAGCCTGGACACCATTCACACTCACTCTCGAGTATTTACCACCAGCAGCACTGGTGCTGTTACCACCTGGCCGGTTGCACTGAATTGAAGAGGACTTGCGGCCGTTTCCCACATACCGCCTTTGGGCGGATGGCCCACTTGCAGCTCCGCCAATGCCAGCACCCGCACCGCTGCTGCCCACATTAGGAGGAGGGCTGTTTGAATTGGTGGAGTTGCAAGGCTGGTAATAGATGTGGCGGGCACCAGGATGGTACTGAGGGGAAACAGAATGAGCCATCTCAGGAATTTGACAACTTAGCTGAGTATATGGAACAGGAGGAGGAGAGCGGCTAGCAGGGGAAGAGTGACTTCCAGCGGCATTTCTCCTCTTATTCATTGCTGCAGGCCCCACTGGAAAACGGCCAGCCATAGGATTACGAGCATTGCTACTAGGGCCATTAATAGGAAAGCGTGTTGCCTGTGAATTAAACCTTGGGCTCTCTCTAAAGTAATTTCCAGGTCCGTTCCTGGTATAAGATCGTTTCTGATATGGCAAAGGAAATGCTGAGCCATTTTTATCGTTATTGTCTGGAGCCAAAGGATTGTTATTGTTCACAAAATGATACTTAGATGAATGATTGGGCATGCCAGAACCTCGCTTATCATTCCGAACATGAAGTGGCATACCACCATTTGTCATTAAGGGACGGAACTGATCCCCATACATTGGTGGAATAGGATTCATAAACGGAGGATAATTAATATGTTGATTCATATACAGAGGAGAACCAAGAGAAGGATTACCAACAGGAACCATCGGGTGATACATGAGAGGCATCACAGTAGCATTTGGACCAGGACCTGAAGGCTGGAATGGTGGAAGGGAGGAAGAAGAAGTAGGAGGAGCAGGAGGAGGAGTCATAGCATACGGGACACTGGCACTGCGAGGAGGTTGCTCTCCATCCGGTTCATCCTGCTGTTGCAGTTTAAGAAGTGATACTACAGGAGGTGTATCAGTGTTCTGGCGGCCTGCTGAAGGGGCTGATCCAGGCTGGTTGGTGCTACAACCTACACCATGACCTGAATTTGTTTTGTCTGGGTGAGCTACCCCATTGACATTTGGAGGATCTTGGTTGGCTTTGTTATTCCCTCCATTGCGTTGTAAATCCGAGCGACTTGTGTTGGAAGACCCTTCCTATAAGCAGCATCAGTACAAATCAATATAAAAGCAAGCAAATGAGCAAACAAATTATTACACATAGAATAATGCATGCAGAACCATAATAACATACACTACGATAACAATATTCAAAAATACAGTACAATATTTACGCTACACAGTCTATAATACAAGCCAAAATGCATATTTCACCTTCTTGACATTTCAGCATACACCACCAAAAATAGTGATTGAAAAATAATACATCCATTTTACTCCTTTCTCCAACAACTCTAACAAAACAATGACAAATAATTTATCGTACACTGAAGTCCACATGAACTTCATAGAGAATGAATTACTACTACAAAAATAATAACACTACCTTTGATGATTTCAAAGTAATATTAAAAAAATGGACAGGGATAGGGCAATATTTTGAAAACCCAATTTATTTCAAGTTTTGCGAGCAAAAGGAAAAATATAGTTCATGAGTTCGTGAATGTTATGACTAATGCCCAAACTTGACTAATTTCCACATTAGCTGGATAATATTCGCACAATCTAAAATAGGTAGTGAAGTCTGAAGAAGGTAAAACTTCAAAGCATTCTTTAGACTTGCTGGATGGAGAGCACATTAGCCAACACAAGCTAGGGTAGCTGAAGTATGTTACAGTAATAAGTACTAGGTGGTGTATGGGCATTGTGTGATAAATGGGGATCACACTGCTGGCAGGAAGTTTCGAAGTCTAGTGAGAGATGAGATGAGTAGTTTCGAGTTATATTGTATCAGTTGAAAATTTGTATTTACATAATACCAACCTAACCTCACTATACTCAACTTACCCTTCTCTATGCATTTTTAAACCTATGATAAGGCTTCAGCCTTTGGTCTTCACGATTAGATTAAAAAAAAACTTTGATACTGCACAATGGATAATTTCCTAAGAATTTTTATGCCAAAATACTTCTCATGAATACACAAGACACCTCACACACTAACAATGTTGGCATTAGCGAGTGCCCTGTGGTTAATGCCAACATTCCTCAAATGAAGTCTAAAATGATCTGATCATCATTCATAAAGTTTTACCCATCTGACTAATGTGCCACTCCTTCCGTTAACCATGTTTTCAGACTTTCAGACTTCACCCTAATACTGCTTTCTATACACATTCTAGTTTTAAGAACATCTCTCTACAGCATTTAGATCATAATGTGAGCCGTTTGGGAAAATTCAAAATATTGTGGTGATGTGTGAAATGTGGGTTCTCAGTAAATAGTTCCAATCTATGTTCAGACCCATGGAGTCACAATAACAACAGTTCCCAATCTTGGTAAATATTACAAATTTTGGTGCTTGCACAGAAAAATTATTCTGCACAACGAACACAGAAAACGAGAGTACTGAGTAATTTAGAAATGTTGGAAAAAACTTCACAATTAGAAATCTAACTCTTAAAAAATGTATGCATATCATTTCTCAGAATTTATACTGAGTTGATGCAGCCATAGTTCTTCTCTCTACAATTATTTTCAAGAATTAATATCCCAGTATGAATATTGTAATCAAAATAATCAAATTCTCAATTACTAACACATACTTCAATATGGGAAACACCTTACTTCAAACGTATTACAACAGAAATAAATAAATGTTGCAATATTTCAAATATTCAGTTTTTGATGTGTAAAAAGTTATTAATGGAACAATAATTAAAGCTTTGTTATTTACATACACAATAAAATCATTTATAGTAATTTGATTGGGAATAAGTTTAAAACTAAAAAATTAACCAAATGCACTGGTCCTCTGACATTCGGCAAGTTGATCAAATTTTTTTCAGTCCTACAACTACCTCATCTCTATTCTTGAACTGTCCTTTGTGTCTCTGTCCAATGATATTGCTTAAATAATTAAATTTAGATACTTAATCTATTACTTGCCAATGAATGACTTTTTTTTTAATTTGTTGAGTCTTTTCCACAATGCTCTTAGCCCTTTATATATATATATATATATATATATATATATATATATATATATATATATATATATATATATATATATATATATATATATATATATATATATATATATTATATATATATATATATATATATATATATATATATATATATATTATATATATATATATATATATATATATATATATATATATATATTAATAAAATTAAGTATGCATTAATAAAAAATGAGTAATCCTCCATTGAGTTTTTTCTTTTATTTCGTAGTCAGTCACAGTCAGTCTATGCCTTTTATCCTTTGGGCCAGGTTTCTTCTTCCATTCCCTTCTTCCCTTAGGCCATTTTGTTTTGCTTGTGGATGTATTCAAGCTGTTTCAGTGTTGTTTTATATAATTCATTTGCTGTAATTTGAACATCATCTTTTGACTTCATGGTTATATCTACATCATATGCTTAAGGACTGTGGATCTTACTCTTTTACTGAGATTTATTTCCCTCTTGATTGTTAGTTTCCATTCTTTGATGATGGTTGGCCTGTTCAATAGAACAGGCTTTGTGACAGACTGCATTCCTGACTTAGCTCTCCGTTTGCTGTGAAAGATTGACATATTTCCATTATTTAGTTTTATACATAGCCATTAGTCCATGTAGAGACTTTGAATTCCTCTTCCATATTTTCCACATTAAGTCTCCATTTACTGTATCATAGCACCTTTCTGAATCTTGTGTCTGTCCAGAATTGTTTGTATTGTGAATGTGGTGACTTGTGTGTTTCTTCTTTTCCTAAATCCATATTTTCCCTTTTCCTAGGAAAGTTGTCTCACTGTTGTTGAAGAAACTGTTGTTGTTGTTGTTGTTGTTGTTGTTGTTGTTGTTTCAATGTTGGCAAAGAGTTTTCACGCTTATCAATAATTACTGCCATCTAATTCTTGTCCTTTCTCATGCAAATTTATTATTACGCCAGTTTGCCATTCTTTCGGGATTGTGTGTTCTCCCCAAACTTTGGTTGAATTACACAAATGTGAGTTTGACAGGTGTCCATAATATATCGTTACCCATGTCCGTAATGTGTCATTACCCATGAATCTGTAACGATTTTTATACAAGTTTTTAATGCTTTTTACAAGTTTTTGTAAGCTTTTTTACAGAATAAAAATGCTTGAGAGGAAAAAAACAAATAAATTTTGAAATTGAGCTAGTAACTCAAAAAAAAATATGAAAACATTATGTGGAGAAAGGCATTGAAGAGAGATGTGTTATGTCACACAATCACATCAGTTATAAGAAAGGATTAGAGGTTAGAGAGAACACGTAAGTCTTAAAGCTTATAGTGGGAACTGAGGAAGAAAAAGAAATGGTGAGGGCATTATTTACTGACTTGGAAGGCAGCACTTGATAATATTATGAGAAAGAAGTTATGGGATGATAATGATAAAAGAAGGAATAAATGAGAAAAAGTGTAGTTGCTTTATAAACCAGCTGTAGGGTGAAGGTGGATGGTAACTGAGCAGGAAAAGGACTTCGACAAGGCTGCCCGATAAGCCCAATAATATTTAACATCTACACAGCAGAAATAGAACCAATTATGAGAAAGCAAAAGGAGAGAGTAGTAAGAAGTAGTAAAATATGGACCCTGGTATAAGCAGACGAGATGCAATATAATTGTATTAAATTTCTGTTAATTACTACATTATATAAGGTGTGTGATTAGAAGAGGAAAGGGGAAAGGGAAAATAAAAAGTAAAGTACAGTGGCTGGTGTCAACTGCTTATCATGTAGCTGTTGATGTAATTCATCGTTAGTCATATCAATCCAATAGATGCGTTTGTAGTTGTCTGGAGGCTGTATTGCAACAACAGTTTCATTCGATATCAGTGGTTCGTGAC
Source organism: Teleogryllus occipitalis (assembly GCA_011170035.1). Classification (NCBI taxonomy): domain Eukaryota; kingdom Metazoa; phylum Arthropoda; class Insecta; order Orthoptera; family Gryllidae; genus Teleogryllus; species Teleogryllus occipitalis. The sequence goes on along the minus strand of BLKR01015202.1, from coordinate 75,270 downwards.
TGCCTGCTGTCTGTTTACAAATGAAATGCATTGTAACTGCCTTACAAAATCTGGTATTGCAGACACAATGGATGGATATGGAAGAACTGCTACAGAGGAAGCCAAGTGCTGCTTGACCTCTACTACATATGGAATCAGATTTGAGTAGGTTGTTTTTCAAGAAAATATCACTGTGTTTTCAGGGGACTGTTCCTTGGAAGTCATGAGTTTTAAGTACTTTCATAAAGCTTCTTTATATTAATCAACATATTTTTTTCTATTAATTATACATTGTGTTTCTTTTCTATATATCCTTGTCAAACACACTTATGACAGACATAAGTCTGTACCTGCATTAATAAATAATGAAAAAGTTGATCATAGTAATGCTGTCCAAAATACAAATTAAAATAAATTAAACTACTGAAATTGAATTTTTTTTTCAGGTAATTCCTTTTTTGTTTGTTTGTTTGTTTGTTTGTTTGTTGCTTCACAAATCTCATATCAAATCAAATTAAATTTCTGAGAAATTTCATTAACCCTGCAGTAGTTGCACCTTGTTTTGAAACAACAGTAGTAACAGTGGATTAAGGTCAAGTAGATTAGTCAAAAGAGCTTAAGTATAAAAGGACCCTACATAAAAAAGTCTCAGCAACGTTTAAAATATAATAAGAACCTCAATTTTGAAACTTATATTTGGAGAAGTGCTTCAAAGTTTGTGCACCAGATTTGCGAAATTCTTACACAGATTTGTGAAAATCAAACAAAGATTATAAAAACAAACAAAAAAGAACACAACTTTTATACATTTCATTTACTTTACTCATAAAACCAATCTCCTACATTTCTAAACAATATTAGCGAAATATATAATGCAAATAATGGAAATTCGCAATTGCAGATAACTGATACAACTCCACTGAATCAAAACGAAAGACTGTTTAAAACAATTGCTTGCAGGACCTGCACCTGCTTTCTAACATCAAAGATATTACAAGGAAAGACAAAAATAAATTTGTGCATACGAGAGTCTGTACACAACTACTGCAGGGTTAAGAAAATCTTATATAAACAACTTGCAATATTAGGCTACGTTATATTACAAATATCTCTCAAGGAAGCATTTCTACAAATGGCATTATGTGTATCTCAAGAACCTTTAAAAAAAAATCATTTTGACTATCAAATGACAAGCTAATTAAATTCGATTTCCACCATTAAAACATCAGAAGATTCATTATAAATGCTTGAATTAAAAAATGTTGAACTCCAATATAATCTGAAGTAACATTAACACATTATACAATGCCTCTATATATTTATTTCCCCCACAGCCACAATGCATGTTTAAAAATCGTTTCTCAAGATCAATATAATACCATTAATGGAAAATTGCTGAGGCTAAGAGACGTTCTAAACAAAACCATACGTTTCTGATACACGGAGGATTTTGTTAACTAATGCTAGTGAACTAGAAAATAACTTTTACTTTGTGGAATCTTATAGTTTGAACATCTTCCTGGAGTGGAAAAACTGAAAAAAAAAATAAGCTTAAAGTAAAGTACAACTGTTGCAGAATGAGAACATGAACTAGCCTTGGCAATCCCCCCCCCATTATTCAACACTGAACAGTCCTCATCACATATCGCAATTAACATAGATATACTCGAACTCAGTTATTTATGCCCATATAAACAAATGTACCTCACCTACTACACTAATAACGAATCAATTTTGTGACTAATCATCATTTTGACAAAAGAAAGAAAATGTACATAAATGTAAATACACCAATGAGCTATTACATAAATATCACTCCCACTAGGGAACAGTCTTTACTTCTTGAGTGCTGAGGGTTACACATGGCATGCCTTCTTATATAACAAGTTAACATGGTGGTTTCGTTCCGCTTAAAAGATGCTATAAGGTAGTATTGTTCCATTTAAAAAATGCTATAACAAACCCTTAAGGGGAACTACCCCCAGGGGGATATTAAGTATACTGACAACAAAAAATATAAAATGTGGTAATTAGGCTATTAAGAATTCAGCAGGTGCATGTGCAATACAATATGCATATGCAATTATCATCATACACAACTTGAAAACAAACATATTTTCTTATTTTATAGTTACGTTTCTTAGACTGCAATCTATAAAATTATATCTTAAGACTTTCTATTACATTTTTGGAGGTTTAGCTCCTCCAGGTACTTGTTCTCCACTGCACGAGCGGTCGGAAACTGCAGAACCTTGAAATCTTTGTAAAATTCGACTGATTATTTGATATTTTGTGCAATTCAATCACGCAGATAATAAGTACTTCTGTTAGTTAACAATTGCTTAGCAATATTGTAATGCTTTCCATGCACAGTATGGGCCTACATGATGCAATCCTCATTCAGAGCCTAGCAGCTCAAGGTTGGGTTCTAGTTTTTCAGGCTATTTTCACTTTTAAAACAATAATTTACGAAGTGCAGAATAGTATTGCAATGATGAGGAAACAACAACGCATTTCCCATTGACCTTGGTACATTCATACCAAAAGGCTGTTGCAAATTGTTTGGAGTGAATGCAGGGCCTTAGAGAAATTGCATGCAGTTTCAATGGTGGTATCCACAATAATGTTTTACAGCAAGCAGTACATCAAACATTGCTGCAGATGGGACTGTAGAGAAGACCCATTCACACTCTCATTCTGACTGCACAAAATCATCAGATGCAAAAAAAAAAAAAAAAAAAAGGATTGTTGACAATTAGAAAAAAGTCACCAGGTCTGAAGAATACTGTTTCCTGGTACATCACTCAATGGCTCAGCATATGTAATAAGATGCTTTCAATGGATTGATCAGTATACGAATGGTGAAGTAACGGTGGAATGACGTGGGGGAAACTGGAAAGCTCTGAGGAAACCTGCCATGAACCACAAAACCAACCCCAAATGAATCAACAGGGGGTACTGGGGGACCCTGATACCCAATGTGAACATCAAGCAGTTTCACCACTACACCATGGATCGGCCTGAGCAGGTCACCTGAAGATGATTATGGTGTCAAATAAGAGAGGTAAAATTCTGATTTTAATCGAATAAATGCAATTCTACAGGTCATAAAACTTATTTGATAGGAGGGTAGGTGATTATATTGTAATGGCCCATCAGTGTACTACTCGCGCAACTTTTCTTAAACGATGGATTGAAGAAATGCGGGCGGAGTGGGGGTATTAGTTACAAAATCGGCCACTAGAGTATTTACAGTAATGCCAAACTCTGGAACGTCAAAGTCAAACCTGCTACGTGTGGCCATGTCATCGCTCTGGGTAGGCAACAGCAGGGACACTACATAGAAGTTTAAGGTGCCTCCCTTGAAGGACCTGGATCTGCCTCAGCCATATTGAGATAATGGTAATAATACTGAACAGGGGTTCTTGACTATGAAAGCAACTAGCTTTGACTAGCTTCTGTTTCGTGCCAACGAAGTTTAATGCTTGGAAAGATGTCATCAGTGCTCGCTGTGAGCTTTTGCCTTCAACTCTCTATTGTTCAAGGGAAGGGGAAGCAAGGTCATCGTTCAAGAAAAGTTGCGAGAGTAGTATGCCTAATGCATTATGCTATAATTAAACTTAAAGATAAAAGAACAAATAGAATTTTTAGTTCATGAAACACTAGAATAATCTAATGTAAACTACAGCAGAATAAGAAAGTAAAAAAATGCCCCCAAACACTTCAAACCAAGGAAGTACTTATTTCTTACATTCCTATGCCCTAAAAATGTGTAACACCTGGAACAGGTAAGAATGAAAATATAAATACTTGATAAAAAATTAAAAATATTTAGTTAATTTTTGTCAGAAAATTTTTAATTTTAACCCACATAAATGTAGGAGGGAAAAATTTCACAAATTTCCAGACAGACTCTATTCTTTTCAGAAAGAATCTATTTCATGTATTTGCATGCCAAATATTTACATGAATTTAAGATTTTTTTGAGGAGTTGAACACACTGAAAACAAATAAACAACTAATTTCAGTTAATTCATTAAATAATATTCCTATATCTTCACTTTAAAACCACATCAAACTGAAGACTGTTACACTCATTTCCTCATGCAAAAGAACATTTTTGGGACCATTGTAGTGACTAAATACACCTTTGACAGCAGCATCATAAGAGTGTTTACTTCATACTCTTATTGCACTGCTTGCACCATGATTCTGAACTTTAGGCACTTGGGGATCCTCCAGTGCGAAAGGATTGCTCAAAACCAGACTCCCACTTTCTCACAAAATTAAACACTATGGGTCTTTTAACATTACATTAATTTTGTGTCCAGTTTCCATAATCCATTAAGCAAATTCTGAGATGGCCCTTTGCTTTGCTTCTGGACATAGACATAGTTTCACTATGCACACATTAGTTAAGCTCTTCTTTTGCTGTTTGTGGTATGAGAAGAGCAAGCTGTGTGGATTGCTATATTGTTAGCAGTACTAAAAAATCAAATCTGTATACTGTGGTTTTAACATTGCTGCCTGTGAAATAAATCAGCTGTTACGGTGTCATCCAATCGGAAGGTTGCACGCCACCAATGGTGTCATTGTAGCCAGCTGTTGGATGGCACCGTAACAGCTGATGAAATGTCACAGGCAGCAAATGTAAGTGGTGCAGGATAGTTCGTTTATTGATGCATGTAAGTTTTCTGTAATTCAGGAACAAAAATTTCTAGAGTTTTCAAATGATAACAAATGATTAGCTTTATTGGTACAATTACTCAACATTAGGGGTGGATTTTGATGACCTAAAATATTGCCAAAAATTATCAACACAATGCTCTCAAAATGTTTTAAAAATGCCCTAAAAGCAAAGAAAAATGACAAAAAATATGGTCGAAACCAGTTCAGATAAACAAATCGATCTGTTGGATATGTTACTGATGTAATCAAGGCTTCTTTCAGTTCTAGTGAATTCAGCTTGCGAACTTTTGGCCTGGACAGTTCTTTACCAGAAAATCTCTGTCTTTAGTTACCGTGAAATTGGCAGAACCAACAATGGTGCTGATAAGCAATGCAGGAAGCTTAAATTATATTCATCGGCTGTTTAATGGTACTTCAAGTAAGTACCATTAAAATGATATTACAATCGAAAAAATCATCAAAAAAGACCGGAAAAAGTAGGAGACTGGAAAAAGGTAAAAAAAAAAAGGCCTTATTAGTCTAAACTGATGAAAAATGCAAAAAAAATTCATAAAAATGGGTCACTTCCTTTTGTCATAACATAAACTTAATGTCCATACTAAAAGGCATTGTTCTTAAGTGAAAAGAAAAAATGACATTTCATCCAAATCTGCCCTGAAGAAGGTGACAGATTATTCCCCCCCCCCTCATATATCTCATAAGTTTTTTATTGTTCTTTGCTAAAAATAAATCAAATCAAATATTTAGGGAGGGAGAAAGGAAGGAGTCTGAACAATGGTGAACCTTGGCTTTTCTTGGACCTCTCAAACATATTTCACACAGAACTGGTTCAAAACATTTGGGGGCATTTTTTATATTATTCCACGATAGCCGTTTGGTCTATCTTGTTCTGATTTGAAACTTAGTTTTCAATTTGATAAAAGGAGGAAACAGTTGGGAAGTAGTAAATACATACCATGAAGTTTCTTAAAACTTCATTCCCATAAATTGCATTGTTAATATGAGTAAATCAATGAATATGATATACATAATGTTCTTTAATAAATTTTATATTAATGCCTGCATTTTGTGCATCTTGTGAGATAATTACTGAACAACCGAAGGCTATATTTAGTCAAAAATTTACAAACAAAATTCATATAGATGTAATATTACATATTTTCATAATTTTAATTATATATGAAATTATAAAAATATGTACTATTACTTTTTGAGCACAAGAATTTTCTGTATAAACATTTGTTAAAAATACTGTCTGCTATTAGTCATTAACTTTCTCACAATTATTTTTCTTATTATAGTAAAAATCTCTTCTGACCATTTAATATCAAATCCACTCATGGATACGTTACCCAAAAGCCAAAAAATTCGGAAAAGCATTACAATTGTGAATTATGTAAATACAAAACTGCAAGGACTACTCATACAAATACAGTTTGAAATGAAAATTTACACTATCTTTTTTAAATAATTATTGCTAAAGAATTATTTCTGTGAATTAAACCATATATAAATTTTGAAAAAGATCTAATCTTCAATAGTGAATTTTCTGTTTCTATTGAACACACAAAACTTTCATTACAAATAAGGTATCTTGAAATGTTTAAGCACAGAAATTCTTTAAATATTTCATTCATAGCAAATAAATAGTATTGCAACAGAGTTATTATTCAACATGACAAATCTTGAATTAAGATTAAAAAAATTTTTGTTGAGAAACTGGTGCATTGACAAATTAGCATTAGCATTTTTTATATTTAGTGTATTAATCACATATTGATAAATAATCAACTATTCATAAAGAATATCCAATACATAAAACACACCAGAACATAAATTCATTAACCCTTCAACATAGGGTGCCCTTAGAGACATGATCCTCTTATTACTATTTGTGTGTATCTCTTTCTGCGTCAAGGGATTTACACCTTTAAAGCTGGATGTTATTTGGAGACATATGGTCACTACAACACAATGCCCAGCTGACAACCAGCTGCCTTGGTGAGGCCACCCAACCCTTTTCCTTTCACCTGCCTGGAATATTACTGCACCCAAACTAGGCTCTGCATTGAATGGTTCAATTACAAATCACAAAACCCCCAAGAACACTAAGACCCTCAAAAATACTACTAAAACTTTTAATTTTAAGAATTTTCATGAACACAAATGCAATAAATGGAAAAACAAGCAACTCACGTCAGTAGATGGGTTGTTTGAAGCTTCTACAGTAGTGGGTAGCGTATCGTAAAGTACGCCATCGGGTGAAGAAGTCATCATAGGCCCATAAGACTGTCCCGCAGCCACAGGGGTGACATTGTAAAACAGTTCGGGTGGATTCATTGGGCTGGGGCTGTAGAAGTGCTGAGGAGGCATTGGAGTCAGAGGAGTCCCAGGAGGGGGCGCCCCACCCCCAGAAGCACCATTTGACGATGATGTGGCTGTGTAAACGTACTGAGAGTTTTGTGCTGGTGGCTGCAAATAAGAATCAAACTAAATTGGGATCATACAATACTGAGGTAAATGTATTTCCGATACATGAATGCAGAAATCACTCTTGATATTCACATTATTTGTACCTAACTCAAAATTTCTTTAAAAAAAAAGCAAACAAACATTACAACAAATACAAAACAAAAGCACTGTACCATGCATTTTAATATAAACTTGAGCATAAAACAATAATGAAAATGTTTATATTAGGAAGTATTATTGCAATAACAATGCACCAATGAATGGAAATATAAAATTCATTCTCACAAATTTTGAGAAATTTCAGGGAACTAAGGGAACAGCATGGTGAAGAAAACATGGTAATTATCATTGCCAATACAATACAAATGAAGTTTTAATTTTGAAACAAATTCAAACTAATTCAATATCACTGATTAAATGATGCAATAACACTTACTATATCAAAACATTCAAAACTGGGAGCAATATGTTTTTATCTACAAATTGCTAAATCAGGTAATTCGATTATTTTTACAGCACAACAAAAATTCTTCAGATGCTAATACCACAACATAACTTAGAAGATAACGCACTTCACGTGAAACACACAAGTAGAGGAACAGGAACTCATGAAATGCATTTTCTACCTAGACTGGATAGATAACATGTGCTACAAATTTGAATAATCATTAAATATATTTAAATGAATCACGATTATTTTAACATCAATTATATAGTACACAACACATGTTTACACTGGTTTTTAACAGGCATTTAAGTCACATTTGCAGAAGTGTTGTTACAATACGTTTCTTTGCAAGGATTATACGAGTTACTTGTGTAATGCCTGAAATAAACCCTTGACTGTACGGAAGCAGTATATACACCAATCTTTTTATTTCAAAATATTCTAAATTTAAGAATTACACCTTTACTGAATCCCCCCCAAGAAATCCTGCATTTCTTTAAAACAAGTCCACATTCTACTAGAATACAACTCTCTATTAGTATACATTGTATTTATGAATGATCATCATTTGTGGCTTGCTGTCTCCAAATAATTTCGCATACAAAATTCCAGTTGAGTTGACAAGTTGAGTTAAAATCATTTTAATCATTTCTATTAGAAACTTTGACTAGCAATAAAATAACAGGGAAAAAAGTTCATCTATTTCCCCATGTGGTGCACCCAATTCAGTTTCATGACTTAGTGAATAATTCAATATGGAATGGGGATAATGGAATCGGCAATTGACTCTGCCACTTTAGGTTGGGCAATATGAAAAATGCAGAGATTTTTGGTGCTTTTCATTTAAAACTCACATTCTCATTAATAGTCATGGACCAAGGAATGTGTTTGGTGGGGACCCAGCTTCTGTAGGCTAAACTGTCAATTTTAATAATGTACAGATCGTTGTTTGGTACAAAATTATACATATCTCCTTGCTACCTCACTAACTTTTTTGAAATGGCAAATCCCTACTTTTGATGTGCATATGTAGTTAAGAGCAAAATTTTTAATCTGTCTTGAGTTAATGCGACACATATCCATTAAGACATTTTCATAAGAACCGTTTCTTTAAATGAAAAACATCGCTAAAACAGATTTTACCAACCTAATCTGAACCTGTTAGTGAGCCACTACAAAGGCGGGGTGAAAAGTTCTCAGTCTGTGAGTGAAAACACATTTTTGGAATATAAATTGCATTTACTTTTCTACCTAGTCCCCTTTATGGTCAACACACTTACTCCACTGTTTTTCTAGAGTATATTCCATCCTTTAAGTGTGAATATGGAAGGTCTGCAAAATATGCCACCTTCATCATTGAATCCAAAACGTACTCCATCCAGAAATTTTTAGGAAATAGGTAGAGTCAGAGGGTCTCAAATCTGGTGAGTAACTGTTCTATAATTCGTAGATAAAATCCCAGTTTTTGCATGGTCAAAGCACCTTGTGAGCAAATCAATTGTCCATATGAAAACTTTTTCTTTTTCAATCCAGGCCTCTTCTCACAAATTATTTTATCCATTTCATAGAGAAGACTAATTTCACCATTAATGGTTTTACCTTTTGCAGGATAATCAATTAAAATAATCTCTTCAGAATCCCAGAAAACAACTTTGCACAATCTTTCTGGGAGATGAAATAGTCTGCACTTTCTTTGGCACATGACCACAGGCTTCCACCCACTGCTTTGATTGCTTTGTATTTCTTGAGTGCAGAGCTGTCCCCACTCTCAAACACAATAACAAATGAATGCACAAAGTCAACAGAATATTTTTCAAAGCAGTCCAAACATTACAGTGAAAGTAGTTTTCATATTTGCTTACAGTCAGATGTTAACATATATGTCACCTTATCTTGCACAAGCTTTCTTATATTTAATTCATGTAAATGTATTACACAAGTTCTTCAGAGATGTGTTTGGCATCTATTTCATGCTGTTTCAATTGCCAGTCTTTCTGTATAATATGCACTTTTTTTTAAATTTTCCTCTGTGGTTACAGTTCTGGAATATCCTTCTCATGGGATATCCTTAACCCTCTACTGCCCATTGTTACTTTGAAGTAACAGCACTCAAGAACAGAATGTTGTAACTTTGAAGTAACAAACCTATTTTACATCTTATTTTCTACCAATGAAGTTTAGACCACTCTACACCATTGTAACGTGAAAGTAACAATGTGGCGGCACTATCTGTTAGGAAAAGAACTATGTGGGATTCGAATTTCCATCACCAGATATCACTGTGTCACTAGGCTACTGGCAGCCCCATTGCAGGACTAATGCTTTTTTTCACATACATTTACAGTACTTATTTGTGTCCTTGTTCTCTTGGAAAAATCAATGGTGATACAAGTAAGTGTTATTTATTCATATATGTGTTTACAAATTAGTTAATATTAATTTAGTATGTTTTTAAATAGAAAGCGTGTTTGTTTCCTTGAAGTAACATTGGGCACTTATGAAAAGTGAACTCATTCCTCTTCAGGTGGTACAAGTACAAAGCCTCAGTGTTGTGGTGTGCTTCGACAAATGTATGAGCGGCATTGATTTAATGAATACCCTGATAGCATTGTATCTGACTTAAGTCAGATCCAAAAATTGTGATTACAAATGTATATTTTCCCAAATAAAATGTTCCCCAAAGAAATACTTACTTTTGGACACAACTGCCCAATGTTACTTTAAAGTAACATAGCATTTTTGAAATATTAAAATTTAAAAAAAGTTTCTGAACGTACAGTAGTTTCATGAAGCAATATAGGATGTTTCACAAATATAAATATTTTTTTGACACCAAAATAAAAATTTGGGCAGTAGAGGGAGAAGAATGGCCCCATTTACATTCAGCTTGTTAACAGTGGAAACTGAAGGACCAAATTACTAAGCTTTCACTTTCACTTTGGGTGAATTTTCACTGGCCATAAATCATCCACAGAAGAATTTTATAACAATCCAATATTCTAATTTCTCTAATCAAAATGAAATGCAGTCACCAGGTTTTCTTTTAACAGCTGTATGAACAAAACTAATTACTTGATCAAGTTGTCACTTGACAATAAACATTACTGTGAAACACTACATAAACAAAGTTCGTTGAAACTGATACCAATTCTCAGGAAGGCCAAGAACTTTTTATGTTGCCTCCTTAGATTCACCTCGAAGAAATGTGCTGTGAACCAACTATGGTAGAATTTAGTCAGGTAGTAAATAGACCTCACATTATTAAGGTAGTTTTAATAACCCAAGACCTCTTCACTGGGTGTGACAAAGTATCTATTTGTCATTGCATTTGTGACTTGGTAAGTTTGTATGTTATCTTGCATCAACTCTCATCTCTTTAGGCATTAGTGGGTGGGTTATGATAAATCATCACACTATTGTGTAGAATGGAACAAGATAAGATGTCAACCCCTTACCCTATTGGACAGGTGGAGATGATCTGTCCACATTACTGTAACAGTCGTGGCCAGTAAGTTCATATCTTACCAAATTAGTTCTCCATTCTGAAGTTACTTTTAGAGAGAAAAATTCCTCAGTCAAATTAGAATACAAAACTATTCAACTGCTGAATAAAGGCACAACATTTCATGAATCAAAAGCATCTCTCAGAAAACCTTGAGACCTGCAAGTTATTAATATTTTGTGGGCAGGAAGGGCATTAAGTATCTGGTGCTATTGAATACTGACTATAATATATTGGAATATAAATTAAGTCTGTGATAGAAATAAGAAAGTAGGAATATAAAATTGTGTTTAACAGATCATTCTATAACTCTATGGAGAATGAGAATTTCAGGAATAATTTATATAGCAATTGATACCAACTTATATATTTGTTATATGTGAATTATACGTAAATCAAAAGTCACTTATCTAATATCTGTATTCACATAGCATAATGAATTGCAACTCTAGCATAATAAATATTTGTAACACAGTCTTGGGGGCCAAAAAGGAAATGTAAATCTCATAAATGAACATATTAGAGCATCAGATTGATAAAAAGCATAATGACTTTCTTATTAACTAAGCTGCTCTATAGACCATCACTGAGCATGCAACTTCATCTCGCTTAAGTCCACAAGCATGCTTACACACATCAGCATTTAAAAATAAGAAGCTTGTTTCAGAACATTTTAATTACCTTCCTATTTTTAAAACAAATTAAAAGCAAAAATTAATATAGACAGGTTGCCAACATATTTTAAGTTCAGTTAAAAAATAAGGGGGTATGAATGATTTATTTCAAAAAAAAAAAAGTTTGCTGTTTTAATCAATTGCCAAATTTGCAGTTCAAATAGTTCAAATATATAGATTTTTAAATCCTTAAAATAAATGAAAAATACATAAATCTTTATGCTAGAAATGTATTATGTCTAGCACAAAATTTTCAAAATTAGAAAATGATAAAAATACTCTAACAGACAATGTAGGTTTTCATATACTTTACATACACTTGAAACAGTGTATGAAGTTTTAACTCGCTGCAAGTTCGTATGTTAAAGAAGCAATTCCAAAGATTGTTAGCTGTAATTATTTACCCTCTGAATTGTTTAACTACTGGAGAATACATTGCAAAAAAACAGGAAGATAACCAAACTCAATTTTTCCACTAAATAACTGAAATAATTTAGAGAACTTTAAGAATTAAGAGACAAGTGTAATATCTTAAAGATTAAAGTCCTGTTATGTTATTATGTACTATTTGCAGAAGTCTCCTAAAAACTGCAAAATTCAATTCCCTTACATTTATCATTTGGTAATAAATGCAACACAATGCATAATAATAAACATTTTGTAATACCATGAATATTAAAAATAGTTTATACACAAATTTCTAAAGAATTTCGTTGATTTTCCTTCTAAGTTTCAGACTACAAATTCAAGAAATAATATCTAACACAATAAATCAACTCAAATGGAAAATAATATCAACAGAATGTGTTTAAAAAATAAAAAAAGTTATCCAAATAGCAGCAATTAAAACAAAATGTTTGACAAATTGGCCAATACATGAATTAAGTAATTAACACATAAGTAATACAGTGATAAACTCAACTAAAATGAAAAGCTGTGAAATGTCCACATCCTAGAACTGTATTTTAACAAAACTTTGATGGTGTATTTCTGTATAAATAATTAATAATGAAATATATTGTATTTATTGATGGAAACGGCAATAAATATATCAGAAGTTGCATAATGATACAGTTGGCCCCATTAACGTAACACAAAAACTAGGAATGCCACAACAGAACACACTTTCTCATAATGAGAAGGTAGGCTCCCGCAGCCGAGTCAGTAGCCACTTGGCTGTCTGGGAGGCACTGCATCCTAGGCACAAGTGCCAAAGTTTCAGCCACCCAACCTTCCTCCCTCACGCCGAAACGCATTCACTCACTCATTCCCTGACTCGCTGACTCACTCACTCACTAGCAACTATGAAAAACCAGTTTATTGGTATTACAGACCCCCAAAATTTCCATCAAAATGTCAACACATTTTTTTTTCTTTCCCCTTTTTCCCCAGCATTACATAACTTTCTCTACATTAGTAGATATTCAAGAAAATAAAAATAACTAGCAAACAGAAATCACAATTTCACTATTAATAATTTTTTTTAATTGCATCATCAAAAAGGTTTCAGCTATTAATTTTTTCTTAGTTTAGTATAATTGAGTATTACATATGTCATCATAATTTAGTATTACATCACAGACAAATTTCATTGTGTGTGTTTATGTGCGTGTGTGCGCATGCGTATATATAAATTGTTTAATAATAATAATAAATAATAATAATAATAAATTATTATATATTATTATTAATAAATTATTATATATTATTATTAATAAATTATTATATATTATTATTAATATATATTACTATTATTATTATTATCTCATCTTGCCACTACAAAGAAAACTGAGGTTGCAAAGCACATTTTGCCATAACACCTCAAACATAGTGGTTAACAAGTTTTGGGTGACCAACTACAAGGGGGCACACACTTGGAAGGCAAAATCCACTATCATGTTATTTTGAGAGATGTCTCTATGGGTCAACATTCACATAGATTTCTATTACACAACAAATTTGGGAAGTCCAATGTTATAAGTAAATGACTTGTCAACAGAAGGAATATGTCTCTTGGGTAAAACTACAGCAAACCTCATGACCTAGAAAAACAAGTGTATTCATTGTCTACAGAGACAAGAAAAATTATTTTAATAATTGAAAGCTTATAAATCATTTTAAACGGAGTCCTTCCCATTTTTTAACAACGTTTTCTGTAGTAATTGTCATAATCTACCCGAAAAGATAAATACTGATGTACTTAATAAAACTTAAAATTCTTATTATGAGATTTCTTAAGAGATTTGAACAGATTTTTCTATTATAATAATAATAATAGAAATTGTTAATTATATTGTTGTGTAATATTAATTGTAGTAGTAATAATAATAATAATAATAATAATAATAATAATTATTATTATTATTATTATTATTATTATTATTGCAATTAACCAAAAAAATCTATGTTAAATTTGTTTAATTCCAATAATGTAGACACTAAAGTAACACCACACAATCGCATAAGATTTCATCAGACTTTATTCATATTCAAAGATTTGGAACTTTATGTCTCATTATTCTCGAGTTTAGATCAATGAAAGGAAACCAACACTTTATATTGCTGATGTTTCAGCCATTTACTTGGTCTTTATCAGGGCTACAAAATAGATGACATAATTTTATTTATATATGGGAATATGTACAGAATGACAATTTCATTCAAAGAAAGAAAAAGAAAAATTTTTTTGCTGACACTTTTAATTTTGATAATACTTCAATAAAGAACATCATTTACAAAAGAGACTTACTGAAAACTGTTGTACATCAAAAAATTCAGCAATAGGGTATGCAACCATAGACCTGACATTCACGGACTGAGTAGCCTTCTACACCAATATTATCCACAAATAACAACTTGTTTTGCTTCAAATTCAAATTGTACCCTCCTGTATTAGCATAAGTTCACTGAGTATTTCAATCAGACATATCAGCTATTCAAAATAAAATATTCATGTTCATGTTTTACATGTGTAATAACCACAGTAATATAGTCTGTTCTTAGAAGGTTATTGTGTATTTGGATTAGACACCTAATGACTATTCAAAATGTAATACATGTTGACAATTGAGTAAATAACCATATTAATACAGCTTATTAATAATAGACTTTCAATTATCAGAGTCGTACAATGTCTTTGTAGCAACATTGTAAAAAATTACTTTTTCTTTTTCTGTATTTAAATTGTATATTCCTGTACATATGTAAGTGTATTGTGTATTTAGAACAGACAGTTAGTAAAATGAAATTCTCCTACATTCATGTTTGACATGTTGGCAACACTGTATCATAACCTCAACACACGCAAACTGAAGCTGCTGCACAGCACATTGCAGAATGTTACACACACAGTGTAATTAACTATGCATTATGTACAATGTGGGAATAGAGAGAGAGAGAAAGAATCCATAGAATTTACTATTTAAATAATTTACATAATTTATAACCTTATAGGTAAGCCACTTAAATGTCAGCAAAAAGTTTTTTCTTTTTCTTTTTTTGAATGAAATTGTCACCCTGCACATATTCCCATATATAAACAAAATTACGTTATCTATTTTGTAGCCCTGATGAAGGCCGTATAAATGGTCAAAACATTGGCAATGTAGTGCTCATTCCCTTTCATTGACCTAAACTCAAAAACAACCAGATATGTATGAACATTATAATTTTCAATAAGTTTTTCATTCAATCTCAATAAGTTAAATGTTTTTCTAATGTTCAATAGAACAATTAATTTTCTTCAGTTATTTTCCAGTATTTTCAGTAACATATACTCCTCACCAGGGTAATACAAAACGATTAATACAGGAAGCAAATTACTTATTAAGACACTGTCAATTATATTTCACAAAGAACAAACAATATAAATTGATCTAATACAGGAGCTTGTGATGGAAACAAACTTCATATTTACACACACATTCAAAACATGCACACTATAACTTTATACAAGCATGCAAACTGTAGTAATAGAAGATAAATTACAAGTTTATAATAAAGTAAAATGGAAAATTGGCATTATCCCAGTAACAATAATACAAATGCACATTTTGAAACAATCCATGCCTTCAATTCTCACTCCTCACACAAGTTCAACTTTTGTAGCACTGGGTTAACCATTTTCCTGAGAAAGTTTAACTTGACCAGAGAAAAGACATTCTTTATTCTGTAACGGGGCCTCAGTCTCAAGTTTTCAAATAAAAAGCATCTTGCAACCGAGATTTTCAAACTAGGGGGTAAATCAGTATTTTTCAGAATCACAGTCATATTTGAGAGAAGAAAAGCTAATAATATTTAATTGAAGGTAATTCACCTTTCTGTCTTCAATACTAAGAGGCAGTAATCTTTGGGGTTGTTGAACACCCATTTATCACCTTTCTTTCATACATGCAAAATTTGTGAAAATTAAATATTTTAATAATGGTCTTTACGAGTTGTTTACATTTTCAGTTTATGTAAAAAAAGATCATTCAACGAAGGTAAAATAAAACTTTTGGGCAATTAGTTTATTCTCCTCCTAAAAACTTGAAATGTTTTCAAAAATTTTAAAATTATTTGTATCACTGAAAACACTTGAGTTATTAGGACAAATACATGACATATTTCATGAGATGATCAGTATGTTAGAAGTAGAAAATATCACTACTGCAAATTCATTGTATCAAGAGACAAACTCAAAATTTAATTTACAATTACTCAAGTTTGTTACAATTCAGTTTTGTTGCAATTTACTGCAAACTGAAACTTCATTCAGAGAAAATAAATATTTATAAATAATTATTCACTAACAGTTACAAAAGATACAACAAAACTAGTTGCACACTGGCCTCACTGAATTTCTGTTTTCCCTGTATGTATCGTTTTCCTGGTATGTTTACCTTTCCGTTGTATTTAATTCATTTCCCATTACAGGCAATCCATAATAATTGATAATTCTACATTAAAAGACCCTGTACAGCAAAAAAATTGATTTTTTTGTTTTTAGTTAAATAAATTTCTGCAATTTCCACTGTAAAATGGTGTGCGATTCATCTTAATCTGAAAGTTCACACTATTGTAAAATTCCAAATGTTGCAAAGTGAAGGGGTGGGGAAGTTGGAAGAAGGGGGTTGAATTTTTTATTTCATTTTAATTTTCAATTTAGTTGCTGTAACTCATTGGACAATGTCTGTGTTTATAAGCTGCTGATAGCTCACACGATAGGACTGCACCCAGCGACACAAAGATTTCAAGCGTTTTTTCCCCAACTTGTGAGAAGATTTTAAACTCAAGAATGTATATTAATGTTTAAAACATTTAATTTGGGCTTGAAGATCAAAAACAATTTTTGCATGACAAAAAATATTCAGTTTGGCAAGATCACAGTGTGGTTATGTTTACTGAAAGTAGTGCATCAAAATGTGAAGCATTTCAAAGATTGAAGTGTACATAGACGAAGATTCAACAGAGAAAAATCAAGAGTGACGTCACAAGAAAGTCAGAAGAATCAGAAAAATCTTGGAAATATGCCTAAGGCACAAGAAAAGAACTGCTCGAAGAATGTTACAAGTTCCAATGTAAGAAGACCCTGACAATTGGTGGTTCAGCAGTTGTTAAAAATCTTTGTGCTACATTTCCCAAAAATTGGAATTTTTGTTATAAAAGAAACATTTTATCAATTTCTGTTTGTCCCATCCTCATCAAATTTTCACATCTAACATAACACATGCAAATACATACTTTAACTGGAGATTTTGAGGGGAAAAAAGCATTTTTCATAAAATAACTGCCAAAACAACAATTTATGGTAGTACAATTTTCACTATTTTTCAAAAATGTACGTTAAAAGAAAAAGAAAGAAAAGAAAAAATACAAGTTTCGCAAAAATCTCTCATTAAAAGGAGTAAGAAGAGTTAGATAATTTGAGGGGGGAAACTGAAGGAGGGAGTTTTCATTGCTTCTGAGAAAATGTTCTTCAAAGAATCTCCAGTTTAACATGGGAGAGATGCACCTCTTCCAAGTGCCCTGAAGTAAATTGGCAAATAGTGGTGATAACGACCCAAGGCATTTTTACAATTAATATAAATGGCAAATATTAGTTTATAATTATCTATACATGAATATCTCAAAACCTTCGGTGTTCCAAGTAACAATTTACGATTTTGCGAAAATGAGAGAAATATGGTTACTGTAATGTTGAGGGGTATGTTTGTAATTATTTTAACCAATGAATTGTTTAATAATTCTTATTTATGATTTCATACATTAGTTCATACAGCAAATTAATGATCAATGTACAAATTTCAATTTTTCACCTTTTAGTTTTATTAATTTTTGTTAAGATAGAACTTCGATTACAAATGCTAAAAACGGGATTTTTAAAGAAAAATAATGAAATGTCATGTAATTTTACTCAAAGAAGAAAATTAACTTTTTAGGCATTAATGCTACACTGCTAATTAATATTCAAGATTAGTTACATAACAATTTCTCTCAAGTTCTGCATTTGCTAGTAACTAACATTGGAGCATAGTGACAATAGAAGAAACTGAACTTTATTTCCATTTCATTTTCATTATTACTACCTCTTCTCATAGCTATTGAGTCGTTGCTTTCTTCAGCAGCTATTCTTGGCATAAATGGGAGGCTGCTGAAGAATAGAATGTATATTTGTGAATTTCATCATCTTTCTCAGATCCATCACCTTTTCTTGATTTATTGGATTTGACTTATCTTGTTTCGGAATAATCTGGGTCAGGATAGTTTCTTCTATTATTTAAGTTGTTTAATTCCATTTCATGATAATTATTCATGACACATTTCTCCATACTTAATCAAAAATACAGCCTTTCTTGAACACTGCTCAAAACATCATTTAAATCATTATTTTTTCACTGTAAGAATATTTCTTTAGCTTCTTGTGCATCTTCTGACAGCCCACGTAAGTCCAAAGACCTAATTTTTACTTTCTCATATACATACGTATGAAGTAATACACATAGTATAGAGGAATTTATGTAATGCTGAGCCAAAAACCAGCAATTTTTTGACAAAAAAATTTGTATTGTGGGACCTTGACTCTAGAAAAGTACATAAAACCACCTCTAATGTGTAGTAAATGACTTCCTCTAACACGTTATGTAATCAGACTTCAGAAATTATGGGATTACCTTGATACCAAAAAAAGAAAGTATTTTCAAAACATCCGTCTGCCTGTGAACACCACTACCGCCTAAACTAGCATTTCTTACAAAATAGGTATTCTCTGGTCTATCTGGCTCGACTTTAAGATTTGCGATTTTGAAAAACATTGATTAATTTTTGAGGGTACTTTACATGAAACTACTGTGACATTTCCAAAATTTTCTTAAAAATTGCTCAATTTTTTCCTTAACATGTTTTAAAAGAATAGAGTATAATCCTTTTATAAAGATGGCATAGGTTCATTTTTCAATGTTAACTCTGAATTTTCAAAAATTGCAACAGTTCAAAATTTTTACGGGATCTTTCTACAACTACAAAATTGAAGACATTTTTCCTTCAAATGAAATTTGTTCTCCATAATTAATTCTTTCATTAAGGTCATGCACATTTTTTTGAAAATTCTAGTAGTTTTCATGCAATATTACAAAATAAAAAAGCAAGGTTTTCTTAAAAAACGGCACCAATTTTTTCTTTTAAACTTTTAGTAGGGATAGTGCTAAATGTACTGCAACAGATGACATAAATGCCATTTTGTTGTATTCTTTTTTTTTTTTCAAAAATTACAAAAATTTAATTTTTTTGACTTGTCTCTCACTTCATTAAATTAACATTAGCAGTGTCTAGCTTACATTATTGCATTTATAAGTACATGTGCTTCAAATGATATCTTACAAGTGTTTCGAAACCTCTAGTTTCCGGTGAAAATGAGCTCAAAATTCTGCATTTTTAGAAACGCTCAAAACACCATTTTCTCAAAAACTGCTCCAAATTTTTCTTCCTACTTTTCGTACAGATAGGGCAAAATTCACGGTTTAAGACAACATAAAATTAATTTTGCTGTATTCTTTTGTTTTCTCAAAAATGACACAAATGTAATTTTCTTTTAATATCTCTCACGCCTTAAATATGCACATTTCCAGCAATATCTATACATTACTGCATTTGTAAGTGGAAGTGCTTCAAATGACTTCTAACAAAGTTTTTTGAATACTCAAAAGATTTCTGTGAAAAGAAGTTTCAAAATTTCGCATTTACAGTAATGCTTTAAAAACATTTTCTCAAAAACGGTTCCAAATTTTTCAACAAAAATTTCTGTGATGAGATTTATTATTATATGTGATGAGATTTCATTCTATAATATTCTTAAAGTAATACTTCAGTTCTACCATTCAAAAACAAACAAATTGAGATTTTTTCTTAAAATTTACTTGTCAAGAGGGTAGGGAAAGACCGAAAAGCTAGCCCAGACCAAAGAAAATAGAAAACTAATACGAGAAAAACTGTGCCATTCTGTAGCACCACTAGTTTTGCATTTTCTTTACTTCAAATTTTTTCTTCTTCTGCAGCATTCTATCAGTTCTTGCCATATCTCTAGCATGTACATGAATCCCTCCTCCTTTTGTAATAAATTTTGTCTGAGAAGTCATCAAATGGTAAGTATGAGAGGCCATCAGAAGGAAAACATAATTTATCTTGTGTTCAATAATGTTATAATGTTCCTGATGTTTTAATTCTTTTCTATGTAGTTTTATAGCAAAGTTTCAAGGAAAAATCTTTTTTCATCTTCAGGACGCAAAACAATTAATATATTAAAATAAATATGAACGCCAGCCAGTGCAAAAATACTTTCACCATGGCAATTGCATAAAGAGGATCAAACCATCGCCACTGAATGGGCTGAGACTGTTTCGAAGTAGGAGGAGGGAGAGGGCTTCAAAATACCGTTAAATGAAAAGGGACAAAAACTAATTCTCGTGAGTTTCCAAAATAGATCAAAAGAAAGTTATTTTTAATAACACAGGGATTATCTTTCAACTTAAGTTGAATGTTTTTGTCCCTTTTCATTTAAGCCCTCCCTGACTGATCCTCTTTACGTGACCGTCATGGTGAAAGTGCTTTTACACTGGCTGGCGCTCATAATTATTTTAATATATTAATTATCTTGTTTTTTCAAATGGTGTGTCTCCACATATTGTTTGACATCGAGTGCTACTTTTTTATTACATTTGTATCATATTTTGTCATTGTATATTAATGTCAGTAACTTTTTATTTAGTTCACTAAAATTTTGCTGGATTATTTCTTGTGGCCTGAAGATACAGAAAAAAGATTATTCCTTGAAATTTTACAATAAAACAATGTTAAAGATGAATTTAAACTTTCAAACATATGTTTCTAAACTATTATATCTAAATATTTAAGTTAATCTGGCTGCCACAAAACTCCTGTGGTTAAACTATCTTCCAACATGAATAAAATGTGACCGACCCTTTCGTTTTTTATGTAGACAATATATGTCTCCCTTTTGTAAATGGAAAGATGATAATGTCTTCTCCAGGGGAAAAGTTAACAAAATTTCTTCACTTTCAGCAGGCTTTGCATTTATTTAGTTTTGTTTTGTTTTTTTCTTGAAAAACCCTCAAGCTTCCTCAGCACAAACAAGAGGTTCCTTTAATTCTGCACTAGAATTAGTGGAACTCTCTTCACAACTGCCAGCCGACTCAATCGGTGCAGATAAAATATCAGAGGTTTTGAATGTATCCTTGCTTGAGAGTAGAAAAACAGGCTGAAAATTTCTACCTCATACGTCACATTCTTCTGTATACAAATTGTGCATATGAATAAACCTGATTCACTGTTGTTGAGTTTTGAACTATAAAGCAGTTATGATCCAACAACATACCAAGCAACAAGGATAGATAGATAGATATTATTTCTGCAGGTAGATTTCTATAACCTGGAGGCAGAACGCCACAATTTACATATTACAATTAGGAATATTAATACAATGTAACTTTAAATTATTATAAGATGCTAATCACAATAATAATAATAATAATAATAATAATAATAATAATATGATTAAAAATGTTAACAATAAGAGCAATATTAACAATAATAGCATTAACTCTACATTTTATGGTTGTCCTGCGCAGTTATTTTAAACCATGAAATACCCGATTTTTCAATTACACTTCACGACATTTGCATGTCACTTCACTTTACAACATTTGCACTTCACTTCACATTTGCACTTCACTTCACTTCACATTTGCACTTCTCTATTGCACTACACTTCACAACACCACACCTCAATACAATTCTACTTTGAATATAATTATATATTTAATACAGCAATGCATTTAATGTAATAAGATCATTAATACATTGCCAAAGCTCCAAAGATTGTTATTGTATGTGGGATTTTGTAAGCCTTTGGCAGCAGAGTTTGCAATACACAATTGGATCACTTTTCCTTTAAAAGATATGCCTTTTTTTAAAATTCAGTTAAGTTCTTTATGCAAATTTTGTGAATTTGCATTTGAATCACTAAATTTTTAATATATATTTAAAACTCCAAGCATTTTCACTTAAAAAGCAGTTTGAACCTCCCACTCAATTACATTGTGATTTTTTTTTAAATAAAAGGTAGCAGGCTCAAGAGGTGTTATCACTGGCTCTTATTAACCCACATTATAATATAAATTCTAACTTTTACATCAGAAAATTAATCAATGGACACTTCTGCCATTAGTTCATTACGTCATTCTCAAGACCAACTACAGTTCATGTAGTTAGTTTGTCTTGGTTGTTCTGTTGTGAAAGTTGCCATCAATTTATAAGAAATGGAGTAAACAAATGAAGCGAATATAGTGAGTTTATTAAGGTCCAAGACTAATGAGTGTTTTAAATACAAAGACTAGTAGGTGTATTCAAATGCTTCATCTGAAAAGTCTAATGTGCTTTTGGGTTGAATGTTACGAAGAAAATAATGAAATTTATTTACAAATAAGCCCATATAGAAGTTTTCAGCCAAATTTTATTTAGCATGTATTTGCACAATTAAAGGTTTCTGCATACTTGACAAAGTATTTGTGAGAAAAAAAAGGTAGCTATTTTTAACAATTTTTGTATTTATCATTACAATTCATGTATATGCCATGTGCAGAAGATATTAAAATAGAGAATAATTGAGAAAGAGGAAAAAACAATAAAAAATTCATTTGAATTAAAAATATATGTTCCTTGAAATTGGAGAACATTGTAATTAGTGAAACTGAAGAATCTGCTCACCATTGAAAGGGATTCAAATGAGAGTGATTTCATTTAGTTCCAAAAATTTTCCAATGGATGTTATGTCCATGATTTACAGGAGTTTAAATAAATTCAGAAAATGGATTGTTACATTCAGTGAAAAATAATATGCCTGTTTTTCAACTGATGGAAAAGTGGTGTTTTGTAATGTTTATTGTAAGCATTACACTGCAGGTTGGAAGTCCAAAACAAAATTCTAAAATCTTGGGACAGTACAATAAATGGATGTTTGAACTTTAATAATACATTATTACTGGTTTTTCACCTATTAAAGCTGCCCATATATCAGCTATTCAGAGAAAAACTTGTCACACAGCATTTGTTACCTTCTCTCTCGTCATCCCCAGCAGACAACATATCTGATTTTATTTTATTTGCCTCCAACACTACACTTCATAAATACATGGGAAATGAACTGATAAGAGGATATTTAACATACAACAGTTAATTAAATTGAAAAATTTGTGACTCCGTCAAAAATATAATATTGTTGCAAGAACAAAATTGTTTGGAAAATATTTTTCTTCAGCACTTTTTTGTGCCAGTTTCAGCCACATAACAGGCTCAACCCCTACCACTAGTAATGTTTTTTTTAAGTAATTTGTATTGAATTTTTAGTGCATGCAAATTCAGCCTCTATTCAAAAGCAAACGACACATTTAACACTAGCCTTAGAACCTTCTATTGTACATTCAATTGAATAAAAACATTTGAAAACATAATCTGGGAAACATTCAAGACCTAAATAGTATCATAGGAAGATGGGTAAACCAAACTTCTCCAAAATTGGAATTTTACAGCCTTCAAGAGAGTTTGTTTTTTTTTACTTCTTCAGTAATTTAACAGCATTAGTTTCATTCTTGGCAATCTATGTCTTCAGAATCAACTGCAGAAGCATTCCACATTGGACATTTGTATTAATTTTCTATTAATTTGTTACTGCACAAAATTTAGGCAAGTGTTTGTGATCTGGAAAAACAATACAAGCAATGAGACTTCATGCATAGAAAGTTGTTATATATTTCTTGCTTAGGGAGAAAAGCAAAGAATTTGGTAGTTTCATATGGGACAAGAGAATTTTATTTCATAAGAAAATCCTTCTATTCATATGAGAAAACCAGCACATCTGCCAATATTATAAGTGTAGAGAATTTTTTTCCTAAGTTATTGAGAATATGCAAATCATTTCAAGATAAGTACCTATAGAATCAAACAAATGCAGTCAAAAAACATCAATCCATGGAACTGGCTTTACGATGGTCACATCCATTTACTGACCCCTACAGAGAATCAAACAACAATAGAAAACATCATTTTACCAAGTTTTACAACATTAAGACAACATTGTGCTAACATACATAATTAAGGTACATACGCATTGATCATATGTTTTTTCTGGGGACAAATCATTTGTCTTTAATATGATTACATTCTTTATGAGCCATTACTATGTGTTATAATAAAGAGAAATATTTTTTCATTAATGTTACTAATAAAATTACAAATAAAACATTTAAAACTGACCCGTAGTATCTCAGAATCTAATTAAATTAGTACTGGAGACTCCTACTCGCACATCATCCATGACTGCATCAGCTTGACTTGTTGGGAAAAATTTTTTTGCCTGTGCATCCTTCCTTCCTTCAAAAATTCTCCCATCTTAATTGTTAGGTGCAGCCAGTATCATCAACTATAAAATATTATGAACTATAATTCTGGCAATTACATTAAGGTTTAATTCTGAGTAATTGAACAAGTTCAAATTCTCTTTCACTGTAACAGCACATGAATAGTATTTAAAGAACAGGTTATTAACCTCTACTGCTGTGTGTCCTTTTGTAGTGTCATAAGTGTCACCTACCACTGCGCTTCTGCCACCACAGCATCTAAGTGGGAGGTAAGAGCATTTGAGTGGGTGGTAGCATCCAGATCGTTATTTTAAAACATTTAAATAAATATTTCATCTATTTTTTGCAATTTCTGTTTCACACTTTAGCAAGATAAAAGAAATTACATTATTCCTTTCAGTGGAGAGATTTTTACGAGATGCTAACAAAAAGCAAAAAAGCAGAACATTATGATCTCTCAAAAATCAATTGTAGACTGCACATGTATACCCTCTGGCCTTGCACAATTCGTGATACACTTAAGGAGTAATTGGCAATGTTCAAGGTATAGTTTTTTTAAAAACTGGGGATGGCACTTCATTACATTTCCAATCTCCTCCAAGGAGAGGAGATTCACTCACACGTTAAACAAAAATCACACAAATCAAAACCTATTCATTCAAGTGTTAAACAAAACTAAATTCAGCAATAATATTATCAAAAGTAAAGTTGTTGGCTGGTGAAAAAGAACTCAAGAATTTACTAGTTTTAAGTATTTGAAGAAATGCATCTCTTTCCAAGTTCTATATCAAATGTTGAACTTCTTTTAATTATTAAATATTTTCACAGATATATAATTTATTTTGACCTTTAATGATGTAAGAGAGAGAGTGTGGGTGAGCGAGTGTGATGAAAGCTTTATGTAATTATTTAGGGGTTTAAAATTCACATTACATTCACATGTGTTGGGGGCATCCAAAAAATGGGCATTATGCAATTCACAGACAGCTCCTTTGTGATTTTCACTCGAGTTATAAGAACCATTTCCTCCCTCACCAAACACTTCAGATAGTCTCCACTGGCATTGACAATGCTTGTACCATGGGCAGTTTTAATATAAGTTTCTTTTGTATTTCTAGAAAATTGAAAATCATCTTCATAGTAAAATAATTTTCTGAAGTTTGAAGACAGCCCATCAATCCATATTACTGCTGATTTTTGTTGATCTTCAAACTATTTGTTGATCTTACTAGTTCAAATTATACCACTATCAAAGATGACCAACACATTACCTTCAGCCTTGGACTGAAAGTCCAAATAAATTGAATTCATTTTTCCCTTTCCATCATTGAAAACTGCTTAATGAACAAAGGTAAACTCTTACATAAACAGAGAACACACTCAATTAAATTTTGGTAATCACAGCTGAAAAACATCACAAAGTCTACAAATTGTATGCATGCATAATTAACATTTTTATCATAATCTAAGTTTGCCTGCAGAATACATTTAGTGTTAACATGGTTCAATACAACACAAATCAGCTTTTACTAATCATAAAGTTCTCCCAAGCAAGAACCTTTAACTAAGTTGTAATATACCATCAGGATTTTTACTCATATTTTTCAAGTTACCATTTGTTTTGATTGTGCAGGAGGGCAAAGCATTATCTTTCCATTGGAACACTTTATAAATGTTCTTCCGGCAACATGACTAACTCACTAGCACAGCATGTTTTCCCCAAAATCATTTGAATATTTGAATTTGGGAGAAATCTAAATAAATTTTAGTAAGTATTTTAAAACTGCAATAGCTTGAGCGTCTTTTGGCAATGAAATGTTATTGTGGCAAAGGGAGACACATTCTAAATATTGCATTTTGAAATTCAGGTTTTCCTCTTACAAAATCATCACATCTTATAAAAATATGCTCAAATAATACTTTTCTTCTTTTTTCTCTTTTTCTTTTCCCTTCCTTTATTTACAACTGAAACATCCTCTTTCATTCCAGGAAGAACAAGCAAAGCTTTTGTCCATTTCATATTTCAGATTTACACCAAATATTTTGATAGTCTTCTTAACTGAAGTTTTCTATGTCAATTTGGGAGAGATCTAGTTGTTCTTATTTTGGTTTATGTTGCCTTGAAGGAATAAGATGTTTTTGATGACTTGATACTGTCCTGCTTCATTTTAGAGTTATTTTGCTTTCGCTTTGTTCTCTGCACTCTCTTCCTGTCTCTCCTCTTCTTGTTGTCCTTATTTTATTGGAAAGTGTAAGAAGTATTCTCGAAGTACAGAGAAAGTTAAGTAATGCTGCAGAAAATCAATGTCATGAAAATATGGAGATTTTGAAGGAAATGAAATTTCTAGAAAAAAAGAAGAAAAAGATCCCCCCCCCAAAAAAAAACTATCTGCCTGCCTGTATGTAAAACACTTAGCATATAAACCATTCCCAGAATTCCCCCTTTTCATCGACTGATTTGGCTAAACCTGAAGCCCTGGAAATCAAAGTTGTATTTTAATGATTGACGGTATTTTACACAAAGAGTGTTTTTCTCAATCAAATCTGCTGTTCAAAAAAAAAAAAAAAGATTTTTAAATGATGTCATTTCCAATTTTTTCAAACCTAGTTTTCATGTAAAACCATAATTTTCTGCAAATATGTAAACATACTTTTCACAAAAATAACTCCAAACTTTTTCTTGTAGATTTGTGTGAAGTTAAGAACACAATACCCTGAATTGCACAGCAAAAGTGCTGTTTTCATTAGAACTTTATAATGTTCAAAAATTGAAAGTATGTATTTTTAATGAAAGACACTGGGAATCTGAACTGTCCCAAATATTTATGGAGGTTTGGAACACACTTGCAGAAGCATGTGTTGAGTCAAGGAATTCAATCCCTAAATAAAATAACCCGTTGTTGGCCACAAAACATATGCAATTAAATCCCAATGTATGAAAGTTAGCAAGAAATATATTTCACAATTGTTACAAACAATACAAAGGAAGTATGGGACTTTGGTAATATTGCTAGTTTCGTTATTAGATCTGAAGTTCTTTTAATTTCTGTTGATAATTTGGATTTTCAGCCTTCAATCTTTCCTTCATCATTATATTCATAGCACTAATCTAAATACCAACACTTCTGATAGTGTAACTGATCAGAGGTCATAGCGTTCAGTCACCAGTCAACATACACTTGTGTACAAGACAGAAATAAAAATTGCAAGTGCACTTAATATATTAAGAAAAGTTTTTGAAACTATTACATTTGCATTCCTAATTGTTAAGGGAAAATCATTACACACGCAAATCATTATCCACAATCAAGCCAAGAAGAATATAATATACAAGAATACGTTTGTAAGTGCAGTGTAGAAGTATAGGGGCTTATCATCTTATACTTAGATATCACTCTTCTGTAAAACCAAAATTAACATATTGTGAGACAAATGTGGAACACTGAAATTAATCAATTTCTTTCAATTAATAAATTACTGCTAGACATTTTTATAGACAATAACTCATTCTGAAATATCCTTACATTTTTCTGGAATCCAAAAAACCTCCACAATAATGTTTGTTGAGAAAATCAGATTTTCTAATGACAATGTTCTTTTGAGCATGAGATCAACAACCAAAGCACTCATGAATACATATGTGGACAAGAGAAACAAGTGAAAAATCAACATGTTTATTATAATTTATTTCAGGAAAGGCTTTATAACGTATTTTTATAACAATAACAATTTTGATGTATTCTTACACACTGAACTTGCTCATGAAAATTTCCTGATTTTCATAGAATGCTCCTGCAGAGAAATTATTGGCATAAATGTCTACGTCAATAGTGAATTACAGAGAAGTACAAACCCATTTCCCATACAAAAAGGTAACATGTCAAATATTGAGGTCAGTGCTCATCAGAAAAGGGACACAAAATTACAATAAAATATCAAATATGTTTTCTAAAAATTAATTCAAAATACCACTTTTGCATCTCAATTTCTGCATAATTTTTTAACCAACTGCAAATATAGGAAATGAATGCAAGCAAATATCATGAGAGAAGTATACAATTCCATTGAAGTATTTTAAAAAAGTGCACCTAAACAACACAAGAAAAAGGGTTTCAAACAAAAATATAAAAAAAGAATTTTCTGTATTAAAAAAAATGCATTTTGCAGGTCATCTATTCAACATGGTGAATGTGATACAAACAGCAGAATCTCATATGCATTCCACAAAAACAAACTGGAGGAAAATCAATGCAGTCAACATAAAAAGCAAAACGATAAAATCTTTGGATAAGTGCACGAAGACTACAGGGCAAAAGACATGAGAGAGCCATGCAGTGTCCCACCTGGCCTGGGGTGCCCCTGCACTGGGACTCAATACAGCCGATCCATGACTGGGGCCAGGTAAGGCAGAGGAACTGCGCCCTCTGGCACCAGTCCAACCCCAGACTGCCAGCACCACAAGAAAGACCATAAAGGCTTCACCTCCCTTCTGATATATTTCTTACTACTGCAATACCACACATCATTCACTTTCCAGTTAAAACTTTTAAACTACGTTGAGAGTACATACATCTAGGATCTGACATTTCAGCTTTAACATCTCAATGCTAAAAATTGCAAACATCCAACAGGAGACATAAAATTAACACTTCAGTCTCACCTAGAAACCTTTTCAAGAAAATGTTAATATTAAATAAATTCTGCATAAACACTGTTCATTCAAAACTGAACATAATTAGTAATTTTTGAGACCCATTCAAATTCAAATTTTTATGCCATTCAAAAATACTATCTCCAATATTTTACTCATTTTCTACACAATATATACACATACAATTGTGCTAATGAATTTAGTAGGCAAGTAAAATAAATTACTGAAATAAACCATTTAAAAGATTACATTCTTAAATCTGCAACATATAGTAAGACTAAAATGCCCCAAAACTAATACTTACTGGCATTGTCTGGAAGGGATACTGTTGCGACATGAACACAGGTTGTGCACAGGGATAAATTAATGGATATGCAGCAGCAGCTGCTGCAGCAGCTGCGGCAGCAGCAGGACTAGTAGTAGGTGCTGGTGAAACGTATGCAGCTGAATCAAATCATTAAACATTTTATGATATATACAGTATCTCATACAAATTAATTTAAATTCAAGAAATAATATCCACTTACTTTGATACATGGCACTAGGATCTCCTGCACCACCCATTGGAGTGTTTGCAGTAGGGTGAGGTGGAGTAGTTGGAGCAAAATATGCCATACCATTGTGAAAGGTATAGGGCATACCATTTTGATAGTAAATAGTATTACCTGGCACAGCAGGTGGAGAAGTCACTTCGTATGAACGATTAAATGGCTGTATCCATCAAACAAAAATAACATTATGAAGAAATCTTCTATGTTCTATGGAAACAAAATAGTAAAACACCACCAACCTGTTTCTTAATAGCTGGAGCAATGTTAAGTTTTCGTTCTTTTAATACAATACTTTCCGACTGCAAGAAAAAACACATTGTATATTCAAAAGAGCACACAATTAACACCTTTACAACAAAATAAACTGTCAATGTACGAACTTCTTGCATTAAGCGCTTTGCTTCCTCTTCCGTTTCAAAAGTTACAAAGCCATAACCTTTAGATACTCCAGCACGATCACTAATAACTTTTGTTGCTTTAACATTGCCATATGCTGCAATAAAAACGAAGGAGACATGTAATTTCACATATTATTCTAAAATGTCTTTATCTCTTGTATCACAAAATTGCAGATAAATAAATATACCTGAAAACAGCTGGGCAAGCTCAGTCTCTGTTGTGTTTCCTGAAATCCCTCCAACAAAAATGCGATTTGGCACCAAAGTGCCATATTTTGGTGCATTGTTAGAAGGTTGCTGCGTATTATTAGGATTTACCGGAGATGATGGTGTTGATGAAGCTGAGGATCCCTCGGTTGTACACGTGCTGGCTGGAGACTGAAAATGGAGCACAAACATTATACATTGTAAAAATAAAATGTTAATAAATTATTTTTATTTAAAAGAAAGAAAGAAAGACAGACTTTCTAAAATATGAGTAAAAATGTATGACTCAGTCTAACACTTTCTATAAGCACTATTGATGCTGTCATTAGCCAAGAGAGGTGTTACAAAACCCCACTTAATCTTCATTTGATAAAATATATGTTTAATAGTATATATAATTCACTGCTGAATTTATTAAGTACATTTAAAAAATTTGTAATAATTTGTCAAATTCATAAAAGAAGTTTTACTTCCAAGAACACGTGTCGCAAGCAATGCTGTTCACTGAACAAACATCTATTACAATATTGTTCCTCGTAGAATGCAATAACGACTGTTGCGATCTGCAAACTCAAATCACTAACTCTGAGTATCTAAAATTGGAGCTCACCAACTGCAATGCAACTATTAGAA
This sequence comes from Teleogryllus occipitalis, assembly GCA_011170035.1. Taxonomy (NCBI): domain Eukaryota; kingdom Metazoa; phylum Arthropoda; class Insecta; order Orthoptera; family Gryllidae; genus Teleogryllus; species Teleogryllus occipitalis. The sequence goes on along the minus strand of BLKR01015202.1, from coordinate 44,158 downwards.
TTGTATGGGAACTGATTGTGCATCACTCATACCAACTAGGAACCTGTCAGAAGATTTGAGCAGTTTCACAAGCATGTTCTATAAAACTAAATATTACAATAATTTACAATATGCACGTCAGCCACAGCTCTTTACAGCCATATAACTGTTGCTATAGGTACACTAGATATATACTGCTTTCTACAAATCCCCCCGCCCCCAACTGCAGTATTAGTAACAAAGGCATAGATTGTTCCTCAGGATGGTTCCACAAATTTAGGAAACAAATTTTCCTGACTTCTTGCAGTTTCAGAGACCTATTAGTATATAATTTCCCTGACGGTATTGAAATTAATTCAACAAAATCTGAAATACTTTTCCTCGAGGTGGCAAACAACAAATTTAAATGATCTCTTTAAACATCAAAACTTGTTTCTTCCTTTTATCAACATTTCCTCCTATTCTTTCCTTTTTACATTGCACTGCCATTATGATTAATATAATGAAAAAATTAACAAATTATAAACCTGCACAACATAAGTTTACAACCCTTATTGAACATTGAAGTAGCTGAGCTCACAATATTAATAAAAGATATAAACAAGTTTGCAGAAACGTTTGTTAATTTAATTACTAATGGGCTTCATAGTATTTAAACTATAAATAAATAATATTCTTCATTCACATAAAAAATTACAAAAGTGCTCAGTAACTAGAAGAAATGGAGAAAATTTAATTTTTCTATAATTTTAACATTGAAAATAAATGTTTATATTTTATCAGTTTTATTGGTCACTTAAAAATTAACTAAAATTAAATATTATAAATAGGGAACAGAATTTATTGTAATAAAAAATGCAAAATATGTATATACATATGTGCTTATTTTTTCCCAAACGTAAGAAAAAATAGAAAATATGTCAAATAAAAATTCATTAACGATTTCAAAATTGTTCTCTACAAACCTTTTCCGAGCATAGACGTGACCAATCAGTTCTTAACAAGGATTCGGGGTGGCTGAAAGTAGGTTCTACCTCTACAGAAGAAATTGTACACTAGATTTCAACACAAAGAAGAATAGAAGATTCAACACTTAAAATTTTATTTATAATAAAACACACTCATATTACAATGTTTACGAGGAGCTGGTGTTCAAATGAATAGTAGTACCATGTAGCCCTGGGGAGAGGGTTAAAGGCAATATACCCCCCCCCCCCAAAATCGAATAACGTGGTAAGTCAATTTTGTGTAAAAAATATTTGTTAGTTTTCGATCAAGTAACAAATGTGCTGTTTGAAACATTAGCAAGAACGAGGTTGAAATTAGTTTTGTTCATAAAAGTCCGCTTGTCCTTTACTCTAAGTACGCAGTAAGCAGGTGGTGGGGTTAAGCAAGGGGGGGGGGATCATTCATGGCAAAAATAGTTCTAATTCATTCAGAATATCTTGTAAACTCTAAAAAATAATATTCAATGCAGGTATCTAGTTCCTGTAAAAACATTACATGGAAATCCGTTCCCTAACTATAAATAATTTAAATTTAAGTTAAGATATTTACGATTTATAGAATCTCAAAAGCATTTGACAAAAGTCAATTTATGTTCATGTAAAAATTAATAAGAATTTTTTTTAATTGATTGATTTTAATAATTATATTGTGCTAAAAAACTTCTTACTTAATAAGTATACGAGAGAATGTGTGTATTTGATTGACTTAATAAATCCTTTATTCAAAAAGCACTTCATCAATACAAATTTAATTGATATGACAAGTCAGGCATGAAGTGCTTGTCAGAACATGGAGTGCTTGTGGTGGAAGGGAGCGTCCACAGCTTGTGAACTGAACCTGTGCAATTTTGAACTAAGGAGTTGTGACAAACATCACCTATTAGCAATTCGTTTTAATACTTTCAAATTTGTGAAAATATGGAGACTAATTCCTTCAATGAACAGCCCATGGTTTTTCCTCTATTTTCAAATGTTCAGACAAATACTTTACGAATTGCAAAACCTTGGAAAAACAAAAATACCAATGGAGAGGAGATCCATCAGATCAAAGGAAATTTTGGAAATTCTATTGCATACTCAAAAACAATTCACAATCTAAGCATGGAATGTCACTAACTATAGGTTGGTCTAACACAGTAAACTGCCTGCTACTTGAAAACATAGGATGATGCAGTAGTCTTTAATAATACAGGTTCACACCAGACACTCAGCCTCAACCATACAGACAGTCCACTTTCTAAAATGATTTTCTCAGAACAGAAGTTTTGGACACATGTCATTTTCCATTCACCACCTATATTACAATTTATTTTTAAATTGCTTCAAGCAGAATTTTTCCAATAAATAAAAAAAATGTATTATTTTCCCCCAAAATTTGCAGACCTTATTCCTGGTTTTTCAGGTCTCTTATCACCCTATTCCAACAAAATAACTATCATAATTAGATGAAAAAAAATTAAAGGTCCTATAAACAAAGTGCCAATTAACTGGCACTTGGAACAAATCTGTCAAAAATATATCAATTCTGTATAATTAACTTGTACTACATCAGAATTGACTTTTTTCATTAAAAAAAAGTATAAAAGGGGAAAGAATACAATGAGAACTAATAAAATGCATAGTACTGCCAATCCCAATCATGAAATTAACACCAATAGCATTAAACTATGATCTGGAATGCCCCAATCAGGGTGATGTATCTCAAAAAATTCATCTCGTTTTCTGATTTTTCTTCCTGCTTCCCTTTACAGGCCAATCTGCTGCTGTATAGTAGGTGGCATGTACTGAAAGTGCAAGTTTCATTAATATAATTAATATTAGATGGTTTTTGAAACACTGGTGGACATAATTTCATTCGTGGGTTAGTTTTATTAAATACCATCCCCACATTGAAAATTTCCTTATTTACAGAGAATTTTCATAACACTACACAGAAAGAAGTAATTTGAGCAGCGTGGTCAAATCATAATTGATATTCATGTCTTTCTTTTCAAGTAATTATGTTGTCACGAATTACAGACTGGCTTTCCGAGTTTTGTTTCGGTGGATTATAAAATTCTACAAAAGAGAAACAGTCATGTTGGAGGTTTTTATGTAATTTCGAGACCTCTTAAGTAATCAAAAACTTGACGCAATTACAAAAAGTAAAGAATCAGATATTCAAATAAGAAAAATAATAAGATATTGAGAAAATGGTTTCCTATTCCAGTTAGAATCTTCAATTTAAAAACTGTCACCAAGTCTGGCCAGGAATCATACTCTGAAGTAGGATTACAATGTTAGAAAATAGAATTATTTTCAATACAAATTCAAATTTCATAATTCATACACTGAATATAACACCTGCAGAATGAAATTCTCACTATACAGAACGATGCTGAAAGAATTATTATCTTAATAAAAAAACAACTGCAGTAATTTTAATCTCCAACACCAAAGAGACTGGAAACAATTACAGAATCACAAGGTCTAAAACACACCTCTTCACACACTATAAAAAAGTTCAACAACAAAATCCTAAAACATTGCGGACAACAATCATTTACTTCTATGTTCCTTTCTTCTTTATGAACTTTAGTGTCTTCAAAGTATTTCCTTAATATTCAATACAAATTTTGGAGAAATTTGGATATTTAAACTTGTTTACAAGAGAACGATCTCAAACTTCAAGAAAGTACTTTTTTAATATCACAAACAAAGGAAGTAACAATTTAAACTGAAAAATTATTACTTAGCACTACATCATATGGGCATGTGTTAACACTGAACAGAAATTATAACAAAGCCCAATACTGTAAGATGTTATAAAATCAAAAGAAACCATTTCTCTAAATTTTTAGTACTTTTAATTTTCATATTTGAAATAATAAACAAATTACATGATTGAACTTTTACTTTAGCTTGTCCCGTCTACCTCACGGTGTTATGCATTTTTGTACTATATGTATTTGACATAAAATACTGATAAATTGAAAAAATACATTTTTATGGTAAAATGTGCTTATGACCAAGATGGCTTTCCTTTGCTCATATATTTCCAAGTCAACAGTACAGTTCTGCCTTCCAGCTTACACAATTTATAGTTATCATCCAAGAAGTAGCAAGGCACAATTTATTTTTGACCTCTCTAATGAACACATGTCATGTTTAGGAAGTGTACAAAAATGCAACTAATAGAAACTGAGAAAGAAAATAAACTTTTGACCTTCCTACAAAATAATTTACATCATGTTGCTCCTTGAGTGATATACATAATATAGTGTTATAAGTGTATAACAATCTTAAGCCTCTCAAATGCAAAATTACCGTTCATTTTTTTTTTAATAAGGTTAAATCGATTGTTTAAAAGAACCATGTCCACGTCTATAATGCAAGAGCAAAAAATGTACATTTAATTTTTCTTCTCATACATATGAACACCTGGATTAAGTACAGTATCAGACCAATGTTCAACTGAAACATAAGGATTGTATTTATATTTACTGTTCCTTCTTAGATAACTATTTACCACTTTCAAATTCAGTTTTCACTCAAAGAAAATTGGTAATTTCTCACAAATCACTGTTACACTTTCTGCCATCCAAGAAAATATGACTTTTTTCTCTCCCTCATTACAATTAATTCAATTTACAAACTGATATTCATTATCACACGTTACAAAGTTCAAAAAACAATTTACATAACTTTTGCTTTAAATACGTATTAAATGCTTGTGCTTGTATGTTTAACAAGAAATAGATTTCCTAAAATCAGAAATAAATTTCCTTAACAAATGACTTCAATATTTCTAATACTAAATTGTCAAAAAGCAGAAACAATGCAGATATTGTAATTGTATCTTTGCAAAACACAATAACAAGCTTCAATACTCAAAAAATATACTTTTGACTTTCAACACAAACCATAGGAAAGGATTTACATGATTACTCTCTGCATCGTTTCTGGTATTACCCATGTGCATTTCCTCGAGTCCTTATTTCACTGGATGTGAGAAGAGTTCAGGGAGGGGGTATTTTGATGACAGGACTATATCAAATCTGCAGCTCGTTTTGATGCAAAATAGTTTCTATTACATGGGAGGAAACATTTCTGTTTAACAGATTTTGTTACCACACATTGCTATCATTAATTCTCAATTAAACTAATATTTGCAAAGGAGTGGGGGTATATATATTCAGGGGCTCAAGAAAATGTGCATGAATAACAATTTTGAAATCCTTACAATACCAAACTCAATATGCAATGGAAAAAAAAAACCATCAACGAAACATGACAACACAACACTAAAACAGAATTCCAATCTCACTAATTCACAACCTCTTAAGGGGTCTCTTTACTTACATAAACAATTCTTCAAAACAAAAACAAATAATATCATATGACAATATGACAATTACTCCCACAAAAAATATTATAATTAGTTTTCAATATAATACACAAAAGAAATGTTTTATACCTCTTAATGTAAAAAATTAACACTGCTAGTAAAAAAATCTCTCTTTCAAGTTTAAATTAACATTGATTAAATTAAAAATGTAAGTAAGGGTATATACTTTACCTCATATTTCTTATTAGGATTTGATGCCATGACTATATAGTAGCGAGGTGCAAGAGAAGCTAAGCTACTCAGAGGGTGGAAGTTATTCTGCAAGCTGCAAAACGAAATACAAACACTTTATTCCATACCTAAAGCACGCCTGTGAGAATTTTACGACTAAACGAACGATCAATCATAATTGTAAGTAGTATCGCGAGTTGAGACAATACCGCCAGAATAATTTATTCCTATTTCTTCACAATTCGAGCGCGATAAAAGAACGAAATATTGCTTAATGAACACAAGATTACCCTAGCCCAGAAACAGCATCACTTAATTCTAGAATCACACTCGATCAACAGAACAAAGAAGTTTATGTGTATTACGATATTTAGCTTCACGCTCGGTGAGATTTGCAAAAGCAGTACAAACGGAATACACGTACTATATCATTTTCAAGGAAGCATGCTGAACCAATTCTGACATGTAGTTGACTTCCGCAGGTTCGTTTTGTAAGGCCAGGTCAACAAGTAACAGTGATAAATAACACAAAGAAGAAGTTCAAAAAGAAATACCGGTCATCATCGTGATTCTATGCAGAGAGAACACTGTCATCAAAACAAATATTAGATCGAACTATCAAGGCGCCAAGAAATACTTTCTGTTTCGCACTTGCACTAAGAAGAATCACATTTTCATAAGTCTCTTCCAAGTAACACATTTTTTCTTAAGCAAAACTTACCATGAGCGAAATGTTAAGCAGTAATCAGTTCCACTAATAATTCCAACCTTGTTAGGATTTAGTCGGAGCTCGTCTGCTGTCAACTCAGCAGTACAGAGCTCGTAAGATGGCAGACCGCGGAGAGAACTGCTCTAAACGTCTAAATACAGACACGATAGAAGTAAAAAAAAGAAGTCTGGACTGGAGAAAAATAGATCGCCGGCAATTCGTTCACTAGGAAAAGAATACCTATGGCTATTCACCCGAATTAGATTGAAACAATTCGAATAGGTTTAAAATTTTCGAATACGCCAGAAAAAAACGTGTCATTTTTTTCCCATTGCCTCCAACAATGGCGCGCGTGCTTTGTTGCGCTACTGCATCATGTTATGATTTCCTTGAAGTAAATTTGTACGAAAGCACCCGGCCATTGTATTACCTGTTGTACTTTCCGTCGAAGATAGTGCTTATTTCATCTTGCGGGCTTTCTCTTTGCCACCACGTATTATAGGGATGAAACATTGCTAAAGGCAGCATGTCTTGCCAAAGGGTGTCATTGAATATTATGTCTCTAAATTTCTCACCCGTGATAATGTAAAATGAGAGTTGCTTCACAAAAGCCCTTCCATATTCATTGGAAAATCACCTGTCATTTTTAACATCGAACGTCTTGTTGGCACAATTCATTCGTCAGATTAAACGATGAGCAAAAGTAATTCGATACAACCGTATATTAAACTGAAAAATATCGTTGCTGTTTGGAAAATGAAATCATCTGTTGCGATGGTGTATTGACTCAATTGTTGAGGACAACAGCAAAATCGCTATGATGTGCGAAATGTAGTAGGGTACTGAATGTAAATATAGATAGTGTATACATATCAATTACTAATGCTGTCACAATTGTCTTATATTCTTAGTTTTAACGACACTCCAATAGTTGACATTTATCTTTTATAAAATAAAAGGCACTTAAGAAACAGAAAAACATTTTATCAATAACTATTCCATGAAATTCGACCAGGAAAGGAGTAAAAATGTCAATGTTGGTACTAGTGTGATTCGTAGAAACGATGAATTCTCTCGAGCGGTGCGCGAGAGTTGCGGACATTTTGTTGTTTCGTGCGTTTCGTGGTATTGAATATTCTTCGTAGAGAGATAGACCCTGAAATGGGTACTCCGAAGCAGGAGAATAATAGTGTAGTGCAAGTTGCAAATTCTGTTAAGAAACCGTATGGAATGATAATTCTAACACTAAAGAACTGCCTTCTACCAGAAGAAAAGCTGTCGCCCACACCTTCGCAAATAGATGGCTTGGATCAGGAAACTGAAACTGATTTACGTGTTCTAGGGTGTGAATTAATTCAAACCGCAGGAATATTACTTAAACTACCTCAGGTAAATACTTTTCCACTTACTTATTCATTTCATTAGCCCTTACGCTACTAGAAAGTTAAAGCGTCATTATTTAGACCTTGATCCTTGGACTCCCAAGTCGTGTCGACTTTTCAATTCGATGAATCATGGTTTAATTTCGTCTCAGCAATTGCTACAATAGCTATGTTGTATCATAGAATAATGTTATTCGAAGAATGTTGGTGTAGCCTTTTCTACTATTGATAATAACATGTGAGGTTGGTGTGTTGCATTTTCAGGTAGCAATGGCTACTGGCCAAGTACTTTTCCAAAGATTTTACTATTCGAAGTCTTTTGTTCAATACGCCATGGAAACAACTGCAATGGGATGTGTATGCCTTGCATCTAAGATAGAAGAAGCTCCAAGAAGAATACGTGATGTTATTAATGTGTTCCATCACATTAAACAAGTGAAGGGACAGAAGTAAGTATCATTCTCTCTGGCTTATAAAAAAGGTGATTGTTTGACATCGTTTTACACATCTAATTGCTTTCTGGATTGCAGTATTTCACGTTTTTAATAGAACAAAGCATGTTGTTTAATGCAAGCTTTGAATATTCTTTGTGTGTGTCAAACAGTCTCCTGTTAAAACCAGCATCATTTATTTAGTGTGCTCCACATTCTCTTACATGCGCACACCCTAATGTAATTATTTATTAAAATCAGTTTTATTTGCATTGCCATTGTTCAGTTAGCTTCTGACAAAAGGAATAAAGGTTACATTTCAATATCCATCTGACAAGTAGACAAACAAACAAAAATTTTCATTAATTGTTGCATCTCTAAATGATTTCTGCTTGTAGAGATAGTTTCCATGTTGTTTTTTTTCTGAATATTTTCATTCGTTATGTATATTTCTGAATGAAACTGTTCAATATTCGGTTGTTGGGTGAACTTTTTTTCTGCAGTTTTTCTTTCTTCAATCTGAAAAAGTAACTGCACAAAAAGTTTCTTTAAATGTGGCTTATTTTGTGAAAGCATTAATTCTTGGAAGACTTATAAATGCTTTCTCTTCATGAAAGCTTTGTTTACAACTAATTCTTCCCATTATGAAAGCCTCTAGGAATGTAATGCAAGTTTCAGGAAGAGTGTCAGAATACCTCTTCACCACTACAGGACATCTAATACATTTATAAGAATCCACTACATTGTGCAAAAATTAGCTCTGAAATTGTCACTTAGTAGTAGTTGTGGGAGACTGTCTATAGTCGAGTGCAATTTTGCAAAGTAATTTGTATGTTAGCCTTTAGTAAGCTAATTTGTAGTGTTTCTTTAATTATTCATTTTAATTTGTCAGAATTGAAGAACTTAGTTTGCTTAGTTCAAGATTAATGATCAGTGAAGTTGCAATTAATATTTGTGTAGTTTGCCATAGCAGAAGTTACAGATTAGGAGTGATTTTCATTAAGGTGAATGGTAAGGCGATCAAAAATGCTATTAATATTCAGTTATCAAAATTGGTTCATTGTTCTAACTTCATTTCTTTAGATTGGGATGTTATTCTTTTATAGAAAGAGATTTCTGTTCAACATAAATTAGGGGAGTTCACTTTTTAAGCTCTGTTGGTTGCCTTATCATAAAATAGATACAGATGAATATGGATATTTGAGTGAATGTTTACATTTCCTTTTATGTGAAATGTTTGGGTGGGATGAAATGTGAATTATAAGGGGTGGTTCCACTTCTGGGCATGAGAACTCTCACCTTTGCTCAGAGTGTTTTTGTACTTACTTTCCACAGATGTCGGTCTGCTGGTGAGTTGGCAACCCAAGGTAGCGGGGGTGTGACGGCAAGCCACGCTCACTCTGCACCCCCGAAGGCCCGCCACGACACACAAGCTGCTCTAGCTCTCTTTCTCTGTTTTGTTGCCTTTCATTGTCAAGTCCTTCCTGATAAATCCATCCGGTCCTGACCTTACAATGGGATGGCATGTAAGAGCAGTTCAGTGGCAGGCCTTGCAAAATTATTGGAAATTTATTTGCAGGCTTAAAAAAGTTGGTATGCAAAATTGTACGTAAAACCTTGGATACCACTTTTCCCAAATTATTCCTTGTTATTATAAGACACAAGACTTCTTTGTTCATACATTTTAACATGACTTAGGTCTAAAACTATCTGCTCAACCAAGTCTTAGGGCTAACTTGTGCAAGTTCAAGTATGTCTGTATTTATTTTCTTTTGATAATGCATGTGTTTTGTAGTACCACTCTAACAGTATGAATAACAGAGGTTCCATGTTCGATACATTCAAAATGTTACATGCTTGTGCAGGTGTAAAAATTTATAATACGAAGTATTTTTTAAAAAAATCTTCAAACAATAAGACATACTTGCATAATGTAGACTTACATTTTTCTTTACATTTTTTCCCCCTTTATTTTGCTAAAAGAGACCTTTTGACTTGGTTTGTGTAGAAACTGACGTGTGGGACTTAGGAATGTGTGACTGTAAGTGCACTTCATAATTTCACTTTCCAAGCAGTTGATATTACTCCAGTCCAGTGTGTTTCAGGAATGATCTAATGGGGTATGTATGAAGCATTTAGTGTATATTTAATTTTGCTCATGCACTGCCTTAATGTTCATCTTCCCAATGTGATACGTTTCTTCTGAAACATGTAAAGTTGTTCTTGCTCTTACAGTTCATTATACTAGTATTAATTTCACAGTCAGTTTGTACCTAATGCCACTCCCATGTTTCAATTCCTTTATCCAAACAGAGGAAAATAGGAATTCCTTTGTCCAAAATAAGCCTTATGTGCAGTTGCTGTTCATTCTTTAGCAGCTAGTGTACTATAAGGCTTATTTAATTCTAAAGCCACCGCTAAGTGCATAAACTCCCAAGTGTTTGTTGGGCTTGCCAAGAAGAAAGTTACTTTTTTCCCTCAGCAGAATGAATTTTAATCATAAAGGAAGTTCAGGATTTAAAACCTTAAAATCCTGGAAATCAGAATGCTTCCGAAAGCAAAAGCTGTTTGCCTTCCAGAATACGTACGTATGAAATTTGATTTAGGGGTGCCCAAACTATGAAAAAATATTTTTCAATGCTGTATTTCATGATGTCATTATTAATAATAACTTTATTTAGTTTGTGCATCCCTAATGGAAGCTTATTTAAGTGTGATGGAACGTAAAATGCCTTGTTCTTCAAAGTGAAGTCACCATAAGTATTTAAGGTCATGAGTGAAAATGTCTGTCTTTTGAGTTATTTTAAGTTCAGATAGTAATATAAAATATTGTTTGCATTTCTGTTCAAAATTGTGATTTTAAACTTAATCTCAAAGTATTAATGGACTTTGTATCTAAAGAGGTTGAGGTTTCATGAATTGCAGAATGCTATTTTCAAAATTTGAAACTTAATTCACATAAGTCCATTCTGCTCTGCTATGAACTAAGTATGTGTGTGTTCTTAACTAAATTGTATTTCAGTACTCCCTTGTAGTTAATATTATTCAGAATTGGATTTTTTGAGGGTAAGTAATGAAAAAAACAATGAAGAGAAGTCATCAAGGATGAAATGAAGAGATTTTGTGACAATTCCTGAAGAAAATGGTGAAGAGCAATGAAGTGTGAACCTCTTGACTTTCATTTTTATGAGCTATATAGTTACTTTCTGTGGGAAATTCACCATGGTAAACATAGTCTAGAATATTTGATATGATTGTGACCTAGATTGAAGTGCATTTCTTTCATGTGATGGAAAGATTTCCTAATCCTTTATTTTGCAGTTTCATCATCTTGATATAGAGATTCATCATAATGAAGAAAATTGGATGTTTTGCACCACCTAAGTAGTTGCATGTATGAATAAGTGGTATGCTCTAGTAGATTATTTTATCTTTAAAATATCAACTTGTATATTTACTTATTGAATTGCAAGATTTTTTGGAGATGTAAGTCAAAAAAATGAAATTGGAAATGGGTTGTGAAATGTTCATTAACTTATTCATTGTTTGAATGGTCAAATATTCCAGATTATTTTACATGGTGAATGAATGTGGACAATGTGACTACACGTTTCAAAAAGTGACTTGAGTTTATTGTGCCACCTCCACGGGGGAATTTTGCAGGTATCAAGCACTGGATTGTAATATAAATTGGCCTCAGTTTATGAAATTGGACTGAATAACCCCTCAAAGAAAAACTTTAGAAATGGAAGGTGTAAAAGTGTTGCTCTGGAAAATCAAGAAATTCAGTTCTATTGTGTACAGTAAACATTATATGTAAAATGTGGTAAGATACTGCTGCAAGATATGTGAACTCCTAAAAAGTGGTAAGGTTTGGCCAGTGAGGAATGAATTATTAACATTGATATTTTTAACTGGTGATTCTGTTTCAGATACACCTGTGTAAAGAAACATCTGAAAATAATAATTGAAATACAAGATTTGTATTATGCATAATGTATTGATATGAGTTAAGCCCATAGAGCTTCTAATTTGAGAGGTTGAAGCACATGGCGCACATGGGTTGCAAAAATCTACTGATGTTTCTGTACCCAAAGTAGAATGTTCTAGAATGAAAGTAGAATGCTTAACACACATCAATACATTCATAAACACCCATTGTAAATAGTTTAATACTCAGGGATGGAAAATAACTCATGGCCTTAATGCACATAGAGAGTAAGGTGGCATACAGAGTGAAGGAGATAATTTCGTTACTGTAATGATACAATGTGATTTAAATTGTGTATTTTGGAAAAGTTTACATTATTTATTCTGAAGGAAAGAAATTGAGATGCAGAAATATAGAAAGAGAGGTTGTTGCAGAGGACAAGTTTCTACATAGAGGATATTCTGTGTAGCTCAATGCGCTCAATCAATAGCACAGATGTGCTGTCTTGCCAGAAGGAAAATCTCTTTTCTTTATTTAAAGTCAATATAAAGACAATGGCAATGCAAATAATGTTGTTCAGTTTGCAATTGTATTTCATGTTTTTCTCCATTTTGTTAAAGAACTATTCAACCCATGATGTTGGATCAACACTACATTAATTTGAAGAACCAAGTGATCAAAGCAGAAAGAAGAGTTCTCAAGGAATTGGGTTTTTGTGTTCATGTTAAACATCCACATAAGGTAACAAGCTTTGTCAATATTAGTGCATCTTGCAATAATATAGCAGATGTCATAAGTCTCCCTTTTAATTTTGTACTAAGGATTCATTATGATTGTTTCAGCTTATTGTAATGTATTTGCAAGTACTGGGTTTTGAAAAACATCAAAATCTTATGCAACTCTCTTGGTAAGAAAAACTAAGTAATTCCAAATATCATATTATTGCACATTAAAAAAACTCTTCTGGATTAATTTTTTTTTTTGTGTGTGTGTGTGTGTGTTTCAGGAATTATATGAATGATTCTTTACGAACAGATGTTTTTGTGAGATACCAGCCAGAAACTGTTGCTTGTGCATGTATATATCTTACTGCTCGTCGATTAGGAATTCCTTTACCACGTGCCCCTTCGTGGTTTAGTATTTTTAGAGTTGAAGAGAGTGATATCCAAGATGTCTGTTTTAGGATATTGAGACTTTATAACCGACCAAAGGTACTATAAATCTCATTATAGTTTGTGATATTGTCCTCTTATGAGTTCATTATGTATAATGTTAATATTTCCAGCCTAATGCAGATGAGTTGGACCGTAAAGTTAATGAACTTAAAGCCCAGTATCAGGAAGCACGATTGAAAGCGAAAGCTAATAATAACAACACTGCAAGTGCAGGTAGTAACAGTCCAGCATCTCCTTCTGGTCAGAACAGAACCGGTCTAGTGTCCTCTCGATGGACTGGTTTTTATAGGTATATCAATTTTTCCTTTACTTGCAATAATTTTTTAAGGTGTTATATTGATTATCACATTAAATCGAGATTTTTGAATTGGATTTTTTCTTCATTCACAGTCGAAACAATCATGGTACTGAGAAGCATCGTAGTAGAAGTCGTACACCTTCTCCTAGCCATAGTCCACCACCAGTAAAACATAATAAAAAATCAAAGAAAAATAGGTAAGTTCATGACCTTTAAATTCTCTGCATTTTATAACAAATAGAAATTCTCAGAAATTTTTCTGGCAGTGAAACTCTCTAAAGATGTTATGACATTGAAGGTTCTGAATATTCTTTTGCAGTTTTGTCGCCTTGACAGTGTATGATCAAAAAGTTTAAACTGGTATCTTCAAAATCTTGTATTCAAAAGTAGTCCGTTATATTTGCAGGTTTAAGTATATTTACCTGATTTCTAGAGTTATATTTTCTTGATCTTTCTTCAGTCTTCAAATTTGTATTATTTCCAGTCTGCTGCTGCTCAATTACTCCGGATATTTGGCCTACATTTTGTATTTTTGAGCAGTAATCATTGAAACAATCCATTCTTATGGTTCTCTGAAATTCTTGTTTTGGATCTAGAAGAAAAATAATTTTCCTAATCAAATAATCCATACTGAATTGTTTAGTATTTTTCATAATGCCCAAAATTATTAAATTTCTGTTCACAAGTTAGTGTTATCCACAGAAATGTCATTAAAACTTCATTTGTTGATTATTCATTTTAGCTGAGGTTAACTAGACCTGAATTTACAGAACCAGTCTGGGAACTTTTTGTTCATATATGTACAGACTATTGTATGAAATTTCATACTAGAGATAGGTTTCTAAGGAGTTAAAGATTATCAAGATACCTAGTTTCTTCTCTCCCTCAATTTTATTTCATTTTCTTAAATTAGATTTTTCCCCAATTTCACTTCCGTAACAAGGGTCAATTTAATTTTCATTTTGCTAATCCTCCTGCATTTGCATTTTGTACCAGAGGTGAGCACCAGTATGCGCCATCAAGCAATCATGTTGTAGCAGCAGTTTGTGCAAATTGCTGCATAACTCAGGGACAGCACTATGGTGCAACACCAGCCGCAGATATGCTTTCTGCTTTGAAGATGGTTCCCTGCATGTGCCCTCAACAAGTCATGGCTTCCTGGTCTGTTAATAATGTGCAGCATAAGTCTTGAAATGGTTTGGAAGCTCTTGAAGGAACACAGATGCCAAAGCTACTGGTTTATGTGCACAGTGTAGTTCTGTTGTACAAAGAATCACATTATGCATTAGACATAATGTCTTAGTAATTCAAGTAATGTAATTATAGTATGTTGCTGAGTGCAATGAAAGATGCATGAAAATAAGATAATAAAGCAGTTGTCATTCCTTGAGTCACCTTTACACCATGATTGCATTTGCATTCGCCATTACTAAAAACATCTTTGAGGGTTTCACTGCTTCTGAAGAAGGTTGACCAATAAAAATTCAATAGTTATCTACTTTCATTTTGTTAATGTCATTTACAATTAATATTGTTTTCAGAACGAGGTCACTCTCCCGGTCGAGATCTAGGTCCAGGTCACGATCAAGGTCCCATGAGAGGAGAAGTAGAAAATATGCCAAACGACGCAGCTACTCAAGATCTCCTAGTTTGTCTCCACACAAAGCCCAGCGCAAAAACAAGTAAATCACATTTTAGATTTTTTAAATCTGTGAGAAAAATATTTACCTGAATATAAGAGATTCTGTAATTTTGTAGAAAGTGTCCTGAGAAATTTTGTCTTTAATTCTTAGTTTACTGTCAAAATAAAATCACAAGTTTTCTTATTGAACAGAAAATCACCCTTATGTTTAACCTTTTTACTATTGATAAACATTCTGTTCTATGTAGGCAGATTTTCTTCCTGACATGTTTTCTTTAACTAAGATTAATTTCAAGTTTGCATCGTTTAGTGTTCACATGATAGTTGTTAATGCAAGATTGAGAGTAACTCAGTACCCCCGTTCCACAGGTAGCAAGGGGGAGACCCGACAGTTGCCAACATTGTTTTTTGTCTGTGCAGTGGTTGAACATGGTATGCTAACTGCCATGAAAGTGAATTTTTTAATTTTGACCTCTGTGAAATGCATATTTGCACTTGCTCCACCATCAGACTGTGTTTTTATGGTCATGTTGATTCTCTGATGCCTGGAGTTGTGTAACAAAACATCAACAATGACTTAATTTTTTTTTTAAAGTAGTAAAAAAAAAAAAAACAGAATCAAACTGACTAGGCTTCTGCAAGTATAAGATCGATGCTGTATTTTTTAAATTAATTTAGAGGAAAACTAATCTTGTATTCAAGTATTGATGGTAAATAGTTTAATGCATTTGGTTTCTAAGAAATTTTCTTTTAATAACCTCTGAAGTTGTATTCAAATTTCCTGGATGAGAATGCTCATTGCATACTGGTTAGAAAATTTGTTAAACATCCAGTGAAGCTTTATTCCAACAACCAAAAAGAAAAAATCCAAATTTGATGTATCTGAAGGTCATTTAAATTTATTAATGTCTATAAATTTCTCTTTCAGGGAGAAATCTCGTCACAGGTCACGATCGCGAAGTCATGAGAGACGAACAGAATCTTATGACAGATACTATAGTAGTAGCAAGTCAAGAAGTCGGCATTCTTCGCGGGATAGGAAGGATCGTCGTTGAGACATTTTGTTAAGTTTCAGTGACTTTACTTTGTACCTTTTGGCAGTAATACAAGACAGGTTTTTGTGCTGTGATGAAGCCACATCAGTGAAGATTTCCTAAGTACAATGTTCAGAAGGCTAACTTCGTTTAAGAAGATGGTATTAACTTATTGAAGGGGCCAAGTCAACCCTGAGCTATGTGTTGCTGCTTGTAATTATGGACATCTGTTTTATGCCATGAATGAAGTTTTTAGTGTGTTTGAGGATGAGTGTATGGTTTGCAAGTAAATCTATTTGCATACCTTCATGTGTTTTTAATACAGTATATAGAATCAGATGACAAGAGGAAAGTTTCTCGTCGGTGAAATATATCTATATTTATAAAGACATGCATTTTCTTTTTCCATTAAACATCCCTCTCCATGGCTCCTGTAATATACCACTTTTCATATCACTTTTGAAATCAGTCAAGCAGAAAATTGTTACAAATTGCAAACTTGATTGTTGGTTTACACATTAAATTTGTGACATTTGACAATCTGAACACTATTTTAATCCAGTTCACAATAAATTCAATTGAATCTTGGAATCTTACTTCACCCAAATAGTCATGAATTAATATTTTTTCGAAATTGAGTTCTGTGATAATAGTATTCTGTAATAGTCATTATGAAAATAAACAATTTTGAGTTTGTATTGTTTATGCAAAGAAAAGCGTCCTTTCGGAAGGACAATAGGGCATTTTTTTTGTGAAGGTTAAAAAACTTGGAAGATATAACTTGTTTGGGGTATTGGTATTTTCAAATAAAGGTGAGTGAGTTTTATGGTTACAACCACTAAACCCAATATATAAACAGAAAAAAATCTTAAACTTGTTTTTTTTACTGTAATATGAGCTACTGTAGTTGCAAGCTTGAAGGGGTTCTTCACATTTTAGAAACATTCTAGGGACAAATTTGATATTGCAGTTAATTTTTTTTTCTCGTTCGCTGGTAATTCAGGGTTATCTTCCATCAAATGAAGAAAAATGTCGTGCCCTCTATTAGTAGTCACTCTTACGTTCCGGAATTGCAGTGGCAATTTGACCGCGAAATGTCAGATGTTTTCCTTTATCAGCTCGATCTATGCCTCCCATATGAGCTTTGTAGGAATGCAATAGTTTTTTTATTTAGTCAAAAACTGTATGTGACGTACGGGGGAGAAAATCATAGTTTAGGCCCAAGTACGCTAATTCTTTTCATTTCCCCTGGAAAAATATTTCTACTGAACGCAAAGGTTGAGTTGGTGGCTATAGTAAAACACTTGTGATCGCAACGAACTGATTCTGAAGGAGCAAACGTGATGAGTTGGAAGAAAACTTCGTATGATACCCTCTACATTTTTATGATTTTATCTATAGATCATGGCTCTTTTCCCCTTATTCCATGTCCCCCTTCTGTAGGAAAATTCGCTATGGAACACGTGGATGCGACTGGTTCACAAAGGTTCATCAGCTCGTAGGTTGGGTTCGAGCCGAAGAGTATATCCACCACTGGTACTTCCATACCAGAGTTTGAATCCGTATCTTATGGTTTTCCCTTAGTGAATTATTTGCAGCCTTGTCTTGCAAAGGACGGGACCATATAGTCGCCTTTATGTATCAAATGACCACATATTACCCTGACATCCTTCTGGAAGGACGGTTCAAAACATTGGATAACCATTGACGAAAAACTTAAATTGTAATATATCCCTATAAATAATATAGTTCATTCCTTTAAGGTGTTACATTAACAGTTTCAGAGTTATTGGAAGAAAATAAAGATATCCGACAGTAACAGCATCAGTCAATTCGACCATTGTAAAATTGCAAGATTTTCAAAACACAATTTCTTAACTCTAAACGATGGCGTCAAAATAACTGTGGCAGTGCATTTATGACTTTATGTACGTTATATAAATATGTGTCACTGCCCGTTACATCAATGAATTATTCACGAAAATGCATTATTTCAACAATGAGGAACCTTGTCCTTCTGGAAGGACGTCAGGGTTATCTGGGTTGATTTAGGCTTCTTTGTTTGGAAACATCAAAACTTCCTGTGCCTTATGCCTGTCAAATCTTCAATATGGACAAAGTTTTAAAGTTGTCTGACCATAAATTCCTTTAAGGTAAAAATATCAAAATTTAGGGAAGTCTATAAAGTACATATACAAATAAACATACATCGTAACTCGTTGTTTATGATAATGAATTATTCACTTATTTTTAGTAACCATCTAAAACACTTTTATGAATCCATGGATGGGAAGGTTGTTACAAATTACTAAAGATTTCTCGCATACTACTGTCACAGAATAGAGAATTTATTGTAATAATGCAGCGGAAAACTTGTATTGTGGATCTAATACCAAACTAGGAGTGCTACAGAATGGCACAGACATTTTCGTAGATTTTGTTTTGTTTTGTTTTGTTTTCTGTGGACTTGTACTTACCCCTCCTTGCCTGTTGCCATTTATCGCCGCCCAAAGTACATTTTTTTGAAAATTTCTCAACTTTTCGGTTTTCAAGTAGTAGAACCCAAATATTAATTTAAGAATATTAAAGAATGCTAAAACCTCATCCTAAATAGCAATTTTTATTGGAAAAGACGTTTTTAAGAAAATGGCTTTAAGCGTTACTGTAAATGTGAAATTTAAAGCTCTTTTTCACAACAATCTATTGAGTTTTCGAAAAACTTCATTTGAAGTCATATGAAGCACTTCCACTCACAAATGCAATAATGTATAAAAATCCATTGAAATGTGCATATTAATGGCGTGAGAGATATTTAAAAAATTACATTTGTGTAATTTTTTTAAAAACAGAAGAGTATATCAAAAAGGAACTTTACGTCGTATTAAACAGTGCCATTACCACTATCCCTTGCAAAAGTTTGAAGAAAAAATTTGAAGTCATTTTTGAGAAAATGGGGTTTGAGCGTTTCTGAAAATGCGGGACTTTGAGTTCATTTTTACAGAACACTGTTGTGTTTTTGAGAAACTTTATTTTACATTATTTAAAGCACATGTACTCATAAATATAATATTGTGAAGAAATCGCCTCTAAAGTAAGTATTACCGACGTGAGAGACAATTCAAAAAAATACATTTTCGTACTAGCCGTACAAAAAAAAATAAAAAATTTGGAGCCGTTTTTGAGAAAATCTTGTTTCAATAATTTTTTTAAAATTGCAAATATTGCACGCACTACAGCACGAAAACTACTAAAATTTTCAAAAATCTACAAGACCTCAAAGAAAGAACTATTTATTCACAAAAAATTTCATTTGAAGGAAAAATTTCTGTCTTCAATTTTGTAGTTGTAGAATGACTCCGAAAAAAAATCAGATTTAGGCAATTTTCGAAATTTCAGAGGTAACCGTGAAAATCGGACCTATGCCATGTTTGTAAGTGTATTTTACTCTATTCTTACAAGAAATTTAAAGGAAAAAAATGGAGCAGTTTTGAGAAAAATTTGAAAATGTTCCTAGGGCTTCATGTAAAGTACCCCCAAATTTTAAAGAATGTTTTTCAAAATCTCAAAGCTTCAACTAGAGCCAGATGGACAGGGGTTTCTTCAATTTGGAAAAGATCGTACGTGTGGTTGCGTTAGTAGTGTTTACAGACGGACGGACGTTTTGGGAAGAAAAAAATCAAAACCCTTTTTCGGTATCAGGGGACTCCAAAACGTGTATTTCCGTTGAAATCTCGAAATCGATTTTCAGCAGCATTACATAATTTTCTCTATACTACGTATATTACTCATATATACGTATGTATACGTATATAATTAATAAAGTAAAAATTGTCTACATTTCACGCAAAATGAAGCGAAAAATACTCAAATTTTCTAAAAATTGTACACGTCCTTACTTCAAAATCTAACTTTAAGGAAAAGATTTTATTAAGGGAAAAATATCTATCTTTAATATTTTAGTTGTCGGAACACGCTTTTTTT
The DNA here is from genome assembly GCA_011170035.1 of Teleogryllus occipitalis. Classification (NCBI taxonomy): domain Eukaryota; kingdom Metazoa; phylum Arthropoda; class Insecta; order Orthoptera; family Gryllidae; genus Teleogryllus; species Teleogryllus occipitalis. The sequence goes on along the minus strand of BLKR01015202.1, from coordinate 24,031 downwards.
GCTTTTCTTTTTTTTTCCAATTTTCGAAAAATCAGTTTTCAACGAAAATGAGACCTGCACCGTTCTCTTAAATGCCTTTTACATGATCCAACAACAAAATTTAATCAAAAACGATGGCGTCATTTTTTTGAAAATGTCCCAGGGACTTCATGTAAAGTACGCCCCATAATTAAAATATCTGTTTCAAATGCAAGGGGCCGCGAAATCAGTCAGATCGATTGTGGGAATATTAGTTTTGGTGAAAATTGACTGAACTAGCTGCTAGCGTTGTTCACAGACTCGAATGAACAGACATTTTGGCGTCAATCGATATGTCGGTATCAAGGACGCACAAAACATGGACGTCACGTGTTACAGAATTTCCCCCTATAAATTTAGCAACTGGATTTATCCCCTTTTTCGTTTCCATGGCCCTATAATAAGAGTTTTTCTGCCGAAATTTTGCGTTTTTTTCGCACTGCATTACATTACATTCTCTTTACTGCGTAAGCGGTAGCGAGAAAGTAAAAAATGCGCACGCGGTGCAGGGTAAAAGTCTGTTATTTTTATCCCCACACGACACTATACATATTTTGAATATTATATACAAGCGATCAATTTTGAAATTTTTTCAGAATTAAAATATTCGTCTCGTTCAATAATGTAAATTTTGGCTGCTTTATGCATAACACTGATAAGATAAATTATACATTGTTGTAATTTAGAGGATTTTATGGCAATGTAGAATGGATAAAAATATCTACCTAGACCCAGAATCGAACTCGCCACTCAGCTAGTTCTGGAACAACTCACACTCCGCTGTCCATCCACTGCTCTATTTCTTTTCTTATCAAGGGGGCTCGTGCATTGTATCCGGCCTCAACCAAAGCGCTTCAGACACCACTTTGCGTCACAATATTAGCGGGAATTTTAAATGCAGCCAGATACAAATACCACCTCGTTACAAGACATTGAAACAGATTTATGAAGTATTTCTTTTAAATATTGTATTTTGTACACCTTCATCATGATATTTACGGTTGGTGACCGTTGAAAATTGTCACTTTGCACCACTTTCAAAATGTTTTTCAATATTTCTCACTCTCCATGCAACATGGCGGCCAGCGTCTGGTCTGGCTCTTCAAAGTGCCCGCGCTGATGTCACGTGGTTCGTGACGCAAACTGGTGATGGGCAGAACCAGCTAAAATCGGTGCACCGGAGGAACCCACCCCATGTATTACCACCATACAGTACAACACGTTATGCTTAAGTTTTTCTACCGAGGGAGCTGAGGGTATTGTCTTCGTTGTATTTTGTAAATACATTTATGATCAACAATGAAACTGTAACCCTAGGTAGCATATTTTATTTATCTATGTTATTCATGTATTACGAAGTGCAATACACGTGTTATTTAACTGTTCAATGTTGTTTGTTAATTTTCATTTCTTCCAATCCCTTGCATACTCTTAATATGCAACAACTCAGTCATGGGCCCAGGAATGCTGGAAGGTTACTAATTTTGACAATTTGCACAAGTTTGAGAAGTTAAAAATGGATGCGAATACGTGCCGAATTGTTCCATTAGGAAAAGAGAATTTCGAGACATGGAAACTACGTATGGAAGCAATTCTAATCAAATGTGACAAATGGGAATATGAAACTGGAAAAATACTACGCCCAGGGAACGATCTGGAAACTTCTGCGTGGGATACAGCTGACAGCAAAACTATGTCCGAGATTATATTACTTTTTTAGCCTAGTGAGCTTATTAGATTTAAAGATCACAAGACATCGCATGAGCTGTGGTTAAAATTACATGAAGTTTTCCAATCCAGGGGAGCAGCTCGTAAAGCTAGTTTGCTTAAACAGTTATTATTTCAGAAAGCGAAATCTAATGAAGATATTTACGAGCATATAAGACAATTTGCAGATTTAGTAGACAAGCTTGCTTCATTAGATGTATTAAACGAAGATTTATTGGTCATAACTTTGCTGAACAGTCTACATGACGAATTCGATAATTTTAAATTTGCAATTGAAAGTCGCGATGAACTAATTAAATTAGATATTTTGAAAGTAAGGATATTTGAGGAATATGAATCTAGAAAAGAAAAGAATATTAATATGTCACACGGATTTTTTTACAAAACGTAAAGTGTTAATAGGGGTACACGCGAGAAAAACAGATTTAATAATTTTCAAAACAAAAAATTGAATTCATACAATAATAATAATGATTATTTAAGAAGACCGGAACGAATTATTTTTCTTGTGGAAAATTCGGGCTTAGGAAAGCGCAATGTCGCTCAACTGAATCCATAAAATCAACTTATTTTACCGACAACGAAGACAATAGAAAAGCGTAACCTAATGAATGGTATTTGGATAGTGGTTGCATAGCACATATTTGTGGAAATAAATTTCAGTTTCAGAACTGTTATTCTATTAGTAATCAAAACTTGAAACTAGCAACAAATTGAATCACTTCTGTTGAAGGCTGCGGGAACATTTATCTTCACATCCCGAATAAAATGAATAAAAATAAAGTAATAAAGTTGATGAATGTATCTTATGCTCCAGATATATGAAAGAATTTATTATATGTCGGGAAAATTTCACCTGGAGGTAATAAAGTAATTTTTGATCAACATTCCGCAAAAATTATAGGAAGAAACGAAAATACAATAATGAAAGCAAAAAGAATAAATAATTTGTACCAAGTACAATGTAATATCTCAGAAATTCAAACAAATTTCACAACGGAAGAAAGAGAATCAAGGTTAATTATGTGGCATAGGAGAATGGGCCATCTAAATTTTAAAGATTTGAAAAAGCTAGAAAGCGATGGCATACAACTAGAAACCAAGCCAGGGAAAATTCAATGCGACCCGGTATGTCGAACTTGCATCGAGGGTAAAAATGCATCAGAAACCCTTGCCCGAGACTGAAAGAAAACAAACTGAATAATTAGAAGTAATTCATTCAGATTTGTGTGGACCTTTCGATGTCCAATAAGTGGGAGGTTCATTCTATTTCGAAGCTTTCATTGACGAATTTTCACGTTGGTGTGAAACAAAATTTTTAAGAAGTAAAAAGGAAGCTCTAGATGCTTTTAAGGAATATAAACTATCAGTTGAAAATCAAAAAGGTAGGAAAATTAAATATCTATTTACTGATAATGGGAAGGAATATATTAATCATCAGTTCGATAGATTTCTAAAAGAAAGTGGAATTAGGAAAAAAATTGACTGCACCTTATGCACCTGTTCAAAATGGAATTAGCGAAAGAAAATTTTTTTCTTTGATTGAAACAGCAAGGTGTTTACTGTTGGATGCAGGATTGGCTAAAAAAGTTTGGGCAGAAGCTATAAATATTGCGTAATACATAAGAAGTTGTTGTCCATCAAGAGGAATCAACGGCAAGACGCCTTATGAACTTTGGTTCAAGAGAATGCCGTGTGTATCTTATTTCAAGGAATTCGTATCAGAAGGTTACGTTCTTGATAAAGACAAGAAAAGAGGAAAAAGTAGTCCAAGAACAAAGCGATGTGTGCTAGTGGGTTATTTCGAATTCGGTAAAGCGTATCGTTTATGGATACCAGAGGAAAATAAAGCAAAGGTTTCAAGAGACGTAAAATTTTTTTCGTTTTCTGAAAAGAAGAAATTTCAGTGGGCAAGTATGAATGAACCCAAGACTACAAGTGAATGTAAATAACCTAATTTTCATTATTTATTTTCAAAAAACTTTGAAAGTAATGAATCAGAAGACAATATATATTAAAAACAAGTTTCACAAGCTACACAAAATATTCAAGAAACGGAACTAGAAGAACCAGAAGTTACATCAAATCCAAATGATTTAGCGTATGAACCAGTAGCTCATAGAACAAGAGTAGCACAAAGAAATTTACGAATTAGCGAAAAGAAATCGGATAAGAGTAATGAAGAAAAACATATGGATAAAATAAATATATCGTGTTTATCTAAACTTACACTTTAAGAAGCTCTGAAAGGACCTGACTCAAATGAGTGGACAAAGGCCATTTGCAATGATTTTTCATCTTTATTAAAAAACGATACATGGAAAATGGTGAAACAATATAAAGAAATAAAGCAGAAAATAATTGGTTGTCATACTATTTGAAAAAGGAAATATAAAGCAGATTGAACTCTTGATCGAAGAAAAGCTGGAATAGTTGCAAAAAGTTTATGGAGTTGACTACTTAGAAACATATGCACCAGTTGCAAGATTATCAACTCTTAGAACTCTCGTAAGTTTGATAACACAGCGAAATATACATACATATCAGCTTGGTGTTGAAACCGCATATTTAAATGGAGAACTGGATGAAAACATTTCTACGGAGCTAGCAGAAATGACTGAGGATACATTAAATCAACTTATTAATATTTCTGATCTACAAGTCCGAAAGAAATCCCAAATTATACTTCAAAATATTAAAGAAGGTAATAGAGTGTGTTCTCTTAAAAAATCCATGTAAATAATGTTCGTTGTTAGATTAAGTAAGATGTAAGACAAAGTAGATTTAGATTAGTTTGTAAGTATCTAGTTTGTAAGCTAGGCCATAAGTTAGCTATGTAAATAGAATTTAAGAATAAATATTACTAAATGGTTTAAAACAAAGTGGTAGACAATCGAATCGTAAGTTTCACAGTAAACACAAAAATTCAGCTGCTCAGGATTGGGCGAGCTGCTCGCTCGCTGCTTGGCGAATGCCGAATGTGTGGAGCCGTCTTTACGTGGGAGAGAGGGAGGATCTCGGCAAATATTACGTAATATTTTTTCGCTAATAAGTGCTAAATTGCGAAACAACTTGAGACAATTTAAGTAAAACACGTTTCTATTCTAAAATATGGCTAAATCTTGCACAATATTTTTTTATCGCGGTTATGTGAATGCTACAATAAGGTGCATAGTACACTGAAAAAAATAATCGAACAAAAATTTCCAAGCTTTTTTAGAAGTGCAACAATATTCATTATGATTCAGTCGCTATTTTCCAAATATTAGTTATATCTAGTCTTAAATAAATACAATTTTTAAAAAAGTTTTTTTAATAAATCCCAATAAAATCAATCACAAATTAACGAATTTACATTACAAATACGCAGTTTAAAAATCTCACGTGAGATAACTAGAAGGGGGAGGGGTTGAGCAAAATATCACATCTCACCAAGGGGGGAGGGGAGTCGAAAAATCGCCAAAATCGCCTTCATGGATGGCCCCTAATAGCTCCTCCTGGCTGGGGGAGGGTGACGAATCGCGTGCACGCAGTAGGCCAAGAAATCTGCCACTGTAGCGGGGGTGGGGGGAAGCCCGCAAAAATATGCTCCTCCCAAAAGGGAGATTTAGAACTTGTGCTACTTTAACGCATTTTTTATTAACAAAAATTGAAAAAAGCAATATTACGTTCGCAAAAAAGAATGTCAATTTAGTTTCTTGGGCAGGAATTACGGTAGTCTTTTACCTCTGTGCTACTACTATTAGCTCTCAATGGACGTTGATAGTAGTTTACCGCAATTAGTTTACGACATTAAGCTTCATTGCACGAGTACATGTTTTGAAAACGAGCAACGTTAGGGGCGAGTTTTCAAATTTATACGAATGCAATAAAGCAACATTATAAACGAGTTGCACTGGCCATATTTTTGTATAACAGCATTATAAATTTATGAGAGAATCAAACTTAATTTTGAGAAACAACTTTCTTGTGACGTCTCGGGTATTTGCCATCTGTGCGAGAAAACGGTGGTCTTGTTCCGTTTACCTCTATCTACTCCCGATTCTCTCACTGCAATTGGCTGAACGTGTGAGCAATCATTCGTCCTGTAAAATCGAATACGTTTTCGTTTGTGCCGTAAACCGCCGAATTATGGATTATTTCTTGCAAAAGAAAAAGTCGTCTATAATGCTGGAATACAAAAAAAACAACAAAAAAAACAACAACATATTTTTAAAAAATAATTCGCAAAAATACACGAACTCTCCCATGTTATTACACATGTTGCAATTTTACGCCTACAATTTTTTAAGAAAAAATTATTAATTTTCATGGATTTTTAGCTTGAAGTTAAAGCAGTTTATAAATATATTTTATATATATATATATTTTATTTTTTTTATAGTTTTTTATAGTAAAAAATATAAACTATTTTAATAATAATATATGCAATTGAAATCAATTAAAAATAAGTTAAATAAAAGTCTATATTTAAACACTACTTACATAATTTTATGCGTCGGGTCCGCGTAAGGTATATTTTAAACGCCTCCCGCGCACGTGGTTCTGACTTTGATTTCTACGCACTTAAATTCGACTCCAAGCAACATTGCAACAAGCACTATTGCTTCAACACGTTTCACACAAATAAAATTATTTTATTTCAAAAACTTCATTACCCTGTTATATTGGGCAAAAATTAAAGATCTTCGACACACATTCGTATTCACAAGAAAGTTCGCAAACCGCTGGTCAGCTGCAGCGATACTGGCTTCCGCGAGACACTAAGGAACATCCATCCAGAACAGCCACCTTTACACAAAGAACTCATCAAATGTATGTTTTGAATCAACAAACCTAATATAAAATGAAAACAAATTTTCAAATATCATACACACTACACTGAATATCGTCAATAATTGACTGAACTTGTGTACTTTCAATAACAAGCGAAAATCATAAAACTACGTTGCAGGGAGTCAGACGAAGACAGAATATGGGTAATCCCCTGAGATTCCCTCCGTCGCCGGGCAGCTCTAGAGCGCCACCTTACTGGTTGCGCAACCAAAAGGCCGTATCTTCCCAGTGTTAAATCGAAGGGTCAAAGTGTGAATTCAGTGAACCCATTAATGCAGCAAAGAGCCAAGAACGTGGAGCAATTCCTGGCAAGGCAACAGACACCGGAGAGAGCGCCAGTTGGACGCTCTTTGGTTTCAAAATGATTTCATATACATCAATATTTCTGCAATTTCTTGAATATTGAATGTTTTAAAAGGAAAATGTATTTTCGTAAGATATTATAGGATCTTCTCCATTTTCTGGGGTGTTGTGCAACCATGCAATCTAAGCACAAGTCGCCCCTGGTTGCGATAGGTCCTTGCTAAACCACTTCGGATTATAGTTGTTTATTGATTGATTAGTGATTCCGTTCGTGTCAAGCGCTAAGGTCATTGGCCCCGTAAGTGTAGTGCATGTTTTCTCGTCGGGAGGGGGCGGTGATCTTCCCCCGCTGGATGGTGAGATATGGCGCCGACCTACCTGACGTCTAGCGGTGTTTGACCGCTAGCGGTATTAGCTAGAATCAGGAATATCCCACCAGCGAGGCACCGCCACAGCTGGGACAAGCTCTAAGACTCCGAGTGGTCTCCCGGAATATATGGTAGTGTAATGCATGTTAGTGTAAATGTGTGTAAGGGGAGAGGATAGGACAAGGAAGAGGAAGGACAGATCGCGCGCGGTCCGTGGCCCGTTTGGTAGGGAACTGCTCCGACATTCGCCTGGTGTTGATCGGAGAAACCACGAAAAACTACCGATCAGAGCAGCCGGCCGCTAGAATTCTCCTCCAGAGAGCGACTGAATTCGACCTAGCTAATCCTGCCACCGTCGGGGCTCGACGTAGGACCTCCATGTCAGAGGCATTGCAGCTGATGCCCTGAGCCACCTCGCGCGGTGACAGTTGTTTACCATTAACGTTGTTCCACTAGTAGCGGCTCACCTTGATCGCACTTGCTATGCGGAAGGCAATGCTAATCCCTTCTCTTTCCAAAGCAATGGACACAGCAAGCTTTCTCTTTAATCCTGAATATTCATACCATGTTGTTGATGTTAATTGCCCAGAGTTCCACCTAGTGACAGACACCTCGAAAATATATTGGCTGCGTATTAGAGAATTCAATGATAATTTTTTTTCTGATGTAGGAAATCCAAAATTCGGGGAAAATTGCCATCCACTTTTCATCATAACTTCATTTACTTCATTGCTCCAATGTTCAATATGCTCTCATGTTCAACGCAATATTTAAACTTAGAATGAGTGTCCCTGAGAGTGCCCTATATCGCAATGGTATTTTTTTTATTTTTAATTTATTTTACGTAAAAAAATAGTTAAAACTGCGTATGACGTGCCATGGGGAAAAGTGAATTGTGTGCACATTTTCAAAATTCTGTGATCCCTACACTAAGTCATATACTATGATACATATGGTAGATGAGATTCTATACCTTTCAGTAGCTTAGAATACAATATTGCAATAATAATAATAATAATAATAATAATAATAATAATAATAATAATGATAATACCCGAAGACCCTGAAGTGTTCACTTGAGCGGTTATCCATTAAGAAGAACATCATTATCAATCTACAAAAATCTGTGATTCTGAGTACTTGCTCTTTAGTGAGGAAATTTCTGGGAAATAATGAGGGGTTCTGAATTCATCTATATATTTAAAAAAATAAGGTATTCTGCCATGGCTTCGTTTAGAGCTTCTACTGAACCGATTGTAGTATTTTTTTCCTTTAAATGAAAGAATGTGATCTCTGGATGTGTTATCAGATATTGTTAGTGTTGATTCACCAACATTTACGGTGTAAATTAATTAATTAAATCATTCTTTCATAGAACGCTTATCAATAGTCAATTGTTTTCTTCCAAAACTGCTTCATGGTGGCGCTGCTTGATGTTTTGTTTTGATTGTTGAGATTTATTTACAATTCATCAAGGTTTTGTTTCAGTGTAATAATTGCATTGTGGTGTTGACAGTTTGCATGTATTTGCTTTGTGGTGTATTTTGTAGAGAACATTCGGACAGTGGGTTTTTCTCGGTTGTACTTAAGCAGTGAAGTACACAGGTTATGTCGATCGTTGCCCACGCGCCCCAAAAGACGCAAATGTATATAAAGTGAACACAGGGAAAGAGAAAGTCAGCGTAGGTTTCGTGTTAGTGAGGTCATTTCGTTCCCTGTTGGGTCGTTGTCTATGAAATGTCAGTTTTGTTCTGCTTTGCACTTCCCATGTGAGAGAAATTCTGCAAACGAGTTTACTCTGTTGCTTAAATGGGAAAATAAGTTTACCTTCCAGCAATATGCCAGAAGAAATCAAAGTTGTTTATAGGTGGTGACACATCAAAAAACTTTAGAAGTAATATTCGTCAGTATAATAATGCACTTTCTTTTGTGCCATTTGGTGCCGATATTGCATTGCCACCTGGTCATGGGCCATACATGTTCAAAATTTTGGAAACTCTACATCACAAAATATCTTCGTTATACCCTGAAGATCCAAACAATGCAATATATTGTGAACATTAGTCTGGGCACAGTATTTTACATTCATCTCAGATCTCACCGTCAAATTTTAACGGGTTCTCACTAGTTGTTTATAATTTATTTTGATATGTTTATAGTTTTAGCGTATATATGAATTCATTGTTTATAACTTATTTTGATATGTATATAGTTTATTTTAGATATCTTATTCATCTTACTATTTTGTTATATTGTTTACATGAAATAATTGATGGTTGCCATGCTTTGAAAAAAACATAATGTCTGTATGGCCGCCTTATGTACCAGGAAAACTGTGAATAAAGAGAATAATAATAATAATACTGTAATAACTAGCCGAACCCTTGATTTTTTCCGCGCACTATTCTCTGCACACAAATCTACATTTTACCTTCCGCCTAGTACTTATTATTGTCGTGATCAAGTCGCGACTGTAAAACCTTCCCACTATGAGTCGTTCGAGAGGCCACTTCATCTTACCCGCTCGTCTCGCCGCCGATGCCCTTGGAGTCCCTAGATACAAAGAGCGGTGCATTCTTTAAGGCGCTGATTCCGCCATTTTGTATTCAGTTGTAGGGAGAGTTAAATCTGTATTTTGTGAACCATCAATCTATTCAAAATCAATATAAATATGCTCGTAAAACCCTCAAAATGCTTTCAATTGTTAACATTTCTCTTCCACTTCTTATTAGTGCCTAACAAGGCTATGGGGCGAGATGATATTCCGCCATTTTATATCCAGATGTAAGGAGAGTTAGAACTGTGTGTTTTGGGAGTCATCAACATACTCGAAAGCGGTATAAATATACTCGGTAAACCCCCATAGTTCCTTCAATTATTATCATTTCTCTTCAACTTCTGCTTCCCCTTCTTCTCTTCAACTTCTGCTTCACCTTCTTCTCTTCAACTTCTGCTTCCCCTTCTTCTCTTCAAGTTCTTACCTTCCTGATTGGTGCCTGAATGGGCTATGAGGTGAGAGGATATTCCGCCTTTTTATATCCAGTTGTAAGGCGAGTTCAAACTCTGTTTTGGGAACCATCAATATACTCAATATCTGTATAAATATACTCGGTAAACCCCCGTAATGCCTTTGCAATTGTTATGATTTCGCTTCAACTCCTAATTGCTGTCTGATGGGGTGAGAGGCTATTAAATAACGTCGGTTATGCTACTCACGACTGTGGCCGCCGCTATCATGAGGGCAAAACGTTTGCCCTTGCCCTCTGTTTGTGTTCGTACCTGCCCTGTCCTAATGTTTCCACCTCTTCTTATCCGACTTTCTCCTCATTTTCCTCTTCTTACTTCTCATTCCCTTCCTACCATCTGCTGGTATATCTGTGATGCTATGTCACCAAGCAAATACATTGATGTTGTGGCGTGACTTCTTTCTTTTTGGAGCTGCAACACCGACACAATTCGAAAAATACAAATATTGAATTATGATCGTAATTTTATAACATTTTATAGTTGATATTGGTAACAAAACTCCTATGGAGCCTTTTAGTAATGATTTGTTTACAATTTATCAATTATTACAGTGTGATTATCCATAGCATTTCAATTGTTAGCGCAAACGTTAAATATGTTTATCTCAACGTTTCGAGTTGTGCCAGTATTGCAACCCATGACCCATAATGTCAGCCCCCGATGACTCAGCTCTCAAAAAAAGGTCTGCAGCGGTTTCGCTGATGTGTGGCCATACCCTGTACTCTAGATCTCGCCCCCATCAATTTCAATCCTTTCTTTCATCTCAAGAAATTCCTATCTGGTTTCGTGTGTAACAGTGATGCGGAGTTACCGGCGTCTGTCAAACACAGATCCTACCACAGGCAGCAGACTTCTTCGATACAGGGATACAAATGTTGAGTCAACGGTTTGGCAAATGTCTCAATTCTGGTAGCGATGATGTGGAAAACAGTGTACATATGCTATATATGCTACATTCAAATTTTACCATGGAACTGTATTTCTTTTTGTTGATGGCCCTAGGGAAACATACTTTCTAGATTTGCCACGAATTATCACTATTCATCAGGTAATCCTTCTTTATTTATTGTAGAATTTATTATCTTCCTTTCCTTTTATCCTCTTCTCCAACACCTTCTTCCATGTCGGTGTGTCTGTGAATGGTCGGTGTGTCTGATTACTCCTTTCTACTTTTCCGTCTTTCTCCCCTTCCTTCTCATCCATCTTGCTGCTCTTCTTTCTCCTTCTTGCTGCTCTTCTTTCTCCTTCTTCCTCCTCTTCCTTCTCTATTTCCTTTCTCTTCTTCCTTCTCCTCCTTTCTCCCCTTCCTCATCCACCTCTTTCCTTTACCTTTCTCTTTATTTTCTCCCTCATTTTTTCTCCACACTCTTTTTCCCTCCTCCCTTCTCCTCATTTTTCTTTTCCACATCCTTCTTTCTCTTTTTTCTTGTTCTAGTTTCTCCTCTTTCTCGCGTTTGATCTGTTCTGTCAACTACTTCTTTATCTTTCCTCTTTCTCCTCTCTCTCCTCTTTCTTTCCCATTTTCCTCCTATTTTCTGTACCATTTACTTCTCTTTCTCTTCTTCCATCTTCCTCCGTTCTTCTTTTCTTCTTCTTCCTCCTCATTTTTCCACCCCTTCTTTGTCCTCCTCTTACTTCTTTCTCCTCCTACTTGTCTCTCCTGCTCGTTCTCTTTTCTCCCATTTCTAATCTTTGTTCTCGTCCTCCTTTTTTCACTTCTTTCATTCCTCTCTCAGCTTGGTTCTCCTGCATAACCGTAACGGGAGCGGTAGCTCAGTGCATCAACTGATGTCACTGCAGCGCCTCTGACCGGGAGGTCCTAGGTTCGAGTCCTGACGGTGGCAGGATTTTCGACACTAGCTTTTCAGCTAGGTAGAATTCAGTCGTTGTCTGGAGGAGAATTCTTGCGGCTGGCTGCGCTGATCGGTAGTTTTCCGTGGTTTTTCCGATCAACACCAGGCGAATGCCGGAGCAGTACCGTACTAAACGGGCCACGGACCGCGCGCGATCTGTCCTTCCTCTTCCTTGTCCTATCCTCTCCCCTATCACACACACTTACACTAACATGCACTACACTACCACATATTCCGGAAGACCGGTCGGGAAGCTTAGAGCTTGTCCCGGCTAGGGCGGTGCCCCGCTGGTGGGAGAGTCCTGGTTAGGCGGAAACCCCACTAGCCGACGGTAGGTCGGCGCCGGATCTCGCCATCCAGCGGGGGAAGATCACCGCCATCTCCCGAGAAAAAACATGCACTACAATAACGGGACTAATGACCGAAGCAGTTGACGCGCCCGGAAACACGAAAAAAATCAATCAATTAAACGAAAACCTGCGCAACCGTCCGTCAGCGCGTGCGGCAGTACCGCTTCAACTCAAGGGTTCTGTCATCGCACCCCGCTCCACCCCACACCACCCACCACACCACGCTCCGCCCCGCCCCGTCCCTCACCTCCCGCCACACCCCGCTCTTCCCCGTTCCGCCCCGCCCCGGCTCATCCCGCCTCGTCCCACCCCGGCGGTCCCCCCGCCCCGCCCGGTAGGTCCGCATCTCGGAGCCGGAGCCAGCAGCCCTGAACGGCACGCTTGCGCACGCACTCACGCGCACGCGAGCAACAGCGCCGCCGCGAGATCCGCCTCGTGTTTACGCGTGCCTCTGGGTTTTCACTGCCATTCCGCAGCGGCGGAGGAGGGCGTGTTCTGCTGCGAGTACTACTCGGCCTTGAGCCTTAATGAGTACTACCTCAAGTGCGCCATTTCTCCTCGTTTTGTGAGAAATTCTTTATGGAGAATCCCGCTCGTGGAGATAATTCTCGAACCGTAGGCGCGATGTTCAGGGATTGGGATTCATTACACGCTACTACGAGCTTTATTATCTTAGATAGGAGTTGATGGTTTTATAAGATTTAGTAAAAAACTAGTGCCAGATGGACAGGGGTTTCTTCAATTTGGAAAAGATCGTACGTGTGGTTTAGGCGTTAGATTTGTTCACATACGACAAACGGACAAACAGACAGACAGACAGACAGACACACGGACGGACAGACAGACAGACAGACAGACAGACACACGGACGGACAGACAGACGGACGGCCGTTTTGAAAAAAACTACTTTTTCGGTTTCAGGGGACCCCAAAACGTGTATTTCCGTTGAAATCTCGAAATCGATTTTCCGCAGCATTACATAACTTTCTCTGTACTTCGTATATTACTCCCGTATATACGTATGTATACGAAAAAGTAAAAAAGAATTTGTTGTGTTAAGCTCGCATACGAAGAATGTATACGTACGCAGGACTTTAACCAGAGCAGGGGTGAATAGAGACGTTTGTCTTGGTAAGGTTCGCAATTTTCAAGTAGTAATGAAAACATTAAGAATGTTGAATTTTATCAGACATTCACCGCAAATCTTGGGACCCTCATGAAAGAAAAGCGAGCAGGCCCTTCATGCTGTACTCACTATATCTAACAATAATTTGTCATTCTCATTGGTATTTTAGGAAAACAGTCGATGAAGATGAAACCCACAAATAAAAAGCGAATGCTCTAAATACAGCATTTTCTACTATAAATAACAGTTATTGAGGTTGTTGCCTGTTTTGTAATTCATTATGCAGAACTGAGGTAGTCGTCTAAAAGAACACCACGTATCAGACGATAGTTTAGATTCGACGCAAGTTTACTTTACAATATGTGATATTCAAGGAGAATGAAGATCATTTTCGTAATGTGTAAATCTATATTGTTCTTATTCATTTTGTTATTCTGTATCTATTGTTTGTTTGAACCGCATCAATCTATTTTTCGAAAATTACACCATATTTATTAGGAAATTGATTCTATTCTTGAAACATACAATCCTAGAAACTGACGTCTACTATATGATTACTAATTCATCTAACTGTTTAACTCCGTTTAACTGTGATGACCGCAACATCAAATCAAAATAATTTTGCAGTGTCTGCCATCTATCTTGCTATCATCCATCTATCTCTGTTACATTACTTCTTTTAAAAGCAATCATCGTAATAATCAAAGTAAAATGTTAACTCAAAAGTTATTTATAAAGAACTTTTATATAATTTATGCGAGAAATAATTGAAAAAATTACATTTGGTAGTCTTTGAAAAATCAAAAGAATACATTGAAATGATGTTTGTGTCATATTATCCAGTGTATTTGGCACTATTAGCACAAAAGATTAAATAAATATATGAATCCGTTTTCTAGAAAATCTTGTGTTTAATATTGCCCATAATTTATCTGAAATTGTTCGAAAACTACTACTATGTTTAAAATGTTTACATGAAAACTAATTCTGGAGAATAAATGTTATTTGTCGAAAGAATCTGTCTTCAATAATGTAGTTATAGGAGGGCGTTCAAAAATTTAATTAGTTTTTTGCAATTTTCGAAAATTTAAAGATAATTGTGAAAATTGAACCTATGCCATCTTTTTAGTGCCATATTTCTACTCTAGGAAGAAATTTAAAGAAAAAATTATCAATTTTTGAAAATATTTTGAATATGGCCCAGGAATGTTTTGGTGCAGTACCTCCAAAAACTAAAAGATTCGTTTGAAATTCGCCGGTCCCCTACTGGAGATCGATTGGGGAATATTCATTTCGTAAAAAAACTATTAATGGTTTAGGAGTCAGTGTTGTTCACAGACTGACAGACATACACTGACGGGCGGACAGATAGACGTTTTGTAAAAACTAAATTTTTTTCGATATCCGGGGGCCCCAAAACTTGTATTTTCTTTGAAGTCGATAATAAAAAAAATTTCGATGATTTAAAATTGATTTTCCGCATCATTGCATAACTTTTTCTTATACTACACCTAGTATTCCGTATATACACAATATATGTTTATATCCTTCCATTTGCGCACTCAAGCGGATATGGCGACGATGGCATTGTCGTTTCTGAGGTCGAATGCCAGAATGGTGTGTATATTTGTGACGTGAATAGCAAATGTAAATATATTAGTATACCATAATAATACCTTCGCACTACCATCCATTAATGATGGCCTGGAAATCCATAGCGTGGTTCTCAGACAGAAGAATGTGTATAGCCCATCATGCATACGGCATTAGAATGTTAAGTTTATTGAAATTTTATTAAAACTTGAAGTAAATTATATTAAATTTTGAATTTAAAATATCAATATTTAATATGCTCTTTAATAGAATTTGAACCTCGCTGGGCATAGCCGATTTGAAACGGCTGTAAAGTCTTTGGAAATTATCACAATGTGCCCGACTCTGTGCAAACCAATCTGAAACGTATAGAATAATAATAATAATAATAATAATAATAATAATAATAATTAATAATAGC
This sequence comes from Teleogryllus occipitalis, assembly GCA_011170035.1. Lineage (NCBI taxonomy): Eukaryota > Metazoa > Arthropoda > Insecta > Orthoptera > Gryllidae > Teleogryllus > Teleogryllus occipitalis. Next base: position 8,408 of record BLKR01015202.1, on the reverse strand, counting down.
CTTTATTACTGGCGAGGCTCAGGCCGTAAGGCCTGCTCTTCCGCCTAACCACTTACATATTTACATTTATATAATTACAATTGAGGCGTTCGGGCGGAAATAGTGATAACTGATATTTCACGTTACTTACGAAATTGCAACGATCGTATTAGTAGAAGTGTGCTACACATAACTAATGAAACATAAATTGTGAATGTATTTTCATTGTCAATTTTCTGGATTCTAAAGCTAACATGATATAAAGAGACCCCATGTTTCTTATTGGCAAGAGAGCCGTGGTAAGTCAATAATTTTACTTTCGTAAAATGTCGGAAATTCTCGAATACCCGAATGCCTCAATTGTGAACAAATTTAAAGGAAAATAAGGGCATATTTTACATTCATATCTGGGATGCAAAACTAGGGACCATCCCGGCATACGCCTTAAGCGATGAACCCAGGAAAGAGTAAATCCAGGAAAACTTCAATCAGGATGGCGGCTTAGGGCCGTAACACAAGTGAAAGAGAAGAAAATAAGAAGATTAAAGGAAGAAAGTAAAGACAGACGGAAAGTAGGGGGAGTTAGAATGATTTAGGTAAACCGGGGAAGGTGGGGAGGTGAAAATGTTATAATTTATACAAATCCGAATTATTAATGCCAGACTCCTATGTTCTTTACATTTATATTACTTACGTGGGCCGTCGTCCTATGTAATCCATTACGAAGTAGATAATGCTGAATTTTTTTTAAGAACACAAGGTTTCTCTGCGGAGTCTGACTATGAATAGAAATCAGTCTTCATGTTTTGATAACACAATTATATTATTTATTGTTACTTTTGCCTGTATAACAGTATTGAACTTTATCATTTATTTGGCATGCCACAAAATTTAACTTGCATGTTGCTAATTAAAGGCCTTTACTTTAATGTAAAAGATTGTATATTACCTCCTTTGCTAAGAATCTTTTTTTGACTATCTTGTAAGATGTGTTTTTCGTGGCGCTTCCAGTTTATGAAAGTCCTCGTACACTCGTTGTTAAAGTTAGGATCTTCCGCGAAGATTCGCGTCATTCACCAGTAAACGTCTGTCTCTATTGTGGGAATTCTGATTTGGTGTTGTTGACGTTCTCATGAGAAGAAATAAAAGAGGTCATCTTCGTCAACATATTAGCTTTATTAAGATAGCCGGCTTTCGACGGCTTTGCCGTCATCGTCAGTCTCGTTGCTTTCGGCAAAAGTCGGTATACTGTGACTACTAACTTTTGCCTACAGTCTACCGACTTTTGCCGGTTTACTACAGTCTACTGACTTTTTCCGATTTTGAAGAATCTGTCAAATTGATGTGTTATGATTTTATATCATTTTGTGAATCGCTTTTCGACAAATTGAATTGTAAATTTTTCATGAAAGAAATTATTCCTATACAGGATATAGGAAAGTATAGAACAAGTTTTATAACTGGTTTATTGCCTTTTATTTGGAGGCCTCGATTCTGTTTAAAAGAGTTAATGTAGGATCCCAATGTTTGTTTTCAAAGATTTTGAAACGTATTCGACTCTTGAAATGTTAAATCTTTGCAATTTTCAGACAATTGGTGCAAAACAAATGTTCGCAAAGAAGATAGCTACTACTGATTGTAGAGTTTACATTTTTCATTCATACTGTCTGCGAATTTTGAATAGTATTTGTGAGAACTATTTCCAGAATTGCCTAAAAGATAATCCAAAATTAACGATCTAATATTAAAAAGGGACTATGAACCAAAAGAATGTTTCTAAGATAACAAAAAAAATTACCCTTTCGCTCATATTTTCTAAGTTTGAGTTCTTAATTGTACACTGACTGTTAGATATAAACATGCCTGTGAAGTTAAAATTCAGATAAAATAGTAGTTTTCTACACAATCAAAACTTCACGTCAAAAAATGTGAGAGGGTCAAGTGAGAACGGTTTTTCTTTACAAGGTGTTATGTAAAAATAAATTTTTTGTGACACTTTTATAAAATGACATACTTATATTACCGAGAATGTGAATAATACTACAAAAAGTATTCAATCATTTTCTTATGATCGAAAACGAAAGTATTGTCTTCTATGTTATGATTATTTTGAGTTCCGAGCGCGTCAACTGCTATTATCATTCATCACCCGAAATTGTAATACAAAGAAACGACATCATTGCGAAATATTATAGGATACTGCCTCCTTGAAAATACAAATTAGCAAATATATTTACAAAAGTTGTTCTTTTGTTGTTGTTTTTTGTTAAATGCAGAGAAGAAAAACAAGTTATGCACTGTGGGAAAAGAATGAAGTATCTTCTCTGGGAAGGGTATTTGCACGAAGAGAGGAAAATCCCTGGTAAAGATCTCTCGGGGAAGTACCTTCAGGCAAGAGTTTCTTGGTTTGGAGAACTGAGAAATTCGATCGGGATCTTTCGGGGTTCTCGAAACCTTCATCCTTGGGCAGCTCTGGCACCTAAAGTTTGGAGGGACATGCATTTAAAAAAATATAAGTTAACATGGTGCATTAAGTAGAGAAAAAAGGTGAAATTATGTCACAGCTAATCATGAATTCAATAATATACCCTGACAAACTTTAAAAGCGACGCCAGTCACGAAGACGGTGGCGGAGGTGACTGTCAGAGCAATGGAGGTTGGAAGCAATGTACATTTTAGTCACTTGCCTTTAGATATGAGAATGTAGGGTAACGAGCAGGGTAGTCCTTTGACTACCCACCAGTTTCGGAGCATCTTCATAATATTCTTTACTTACATTGGTTGTTTCTTGTTGTTGTTTTTTTACCAAAGGAAGATGGCAACATATTTGTAAGCGTAATGTTACCGTTTCACGACACGAATGTGGTACAGGTTTAACGAATACAAACCATCGTTACCAGCCTTAAAATATTTGACATTGAAAGTGTATTTATTCAAAAAAATTAAATTAAAAAGATACTGGATGCATAAGGATGAGGTGTGCTCCTGACCTGGGCACACTACGTCGAATTCAGCAGCTGTCAGGGGGAAAATTCTAACGGCATTTCGGCCGTCAACTCTGATTGACATAGAGGGAATTCTGATGCGGTATTGATTGCCTGATTGTTAATGATTGCGGACGCGTCAACTACTGAGGTCATTAGTCCCGTAAGTATAGTGCATTTTTTCATCGGGAGGTGGCGGTCATCTTCCCTCACAGGATGGCGAGATCCGGTGCCGACCTACTGTCGACTAGCGGGGTTTTCTCCAACCAGGTATCTCCCACCAGCAGTGCACCGCCCCAGCCGGGTCAAGATCTAAGTCCCCGACCGGTCTCCCGGCATGTGTGGTAGTGTAGCGCATGTTAGTGTAAGTGTGTGTGTAAGGGGTGAGGATAGGACAAGGAGAGGAAGGAAAGATCGCGCCCGGGCTATGGTCAGTATGTTAGTGTACTGCTCCGGTATTCGCCTGGTATTGATCGGAGAATCCATATCAGAGCAGCCGGCCGCTAGAATTCTCCTATGACAGTGACTGAATTCGACCTATCTGAAAAGCTATGTGTCAAAAATCCTGCAAAGCGGTAATTTTGACGTAATTACTTGAAGAAATACAAGAAGTCATCTCCGTCAACTTAATAAGTTAATATGAGAAGATGACTTCTTTTATTTTTGAATTCTGATCGGTATAGTTTTCCATGGTTTCTCCAATTAATTCCACGTGAATTCTGGAGTAGTATTCTAACAATCGAGCCACGGCCCACAGCTTTCTTTCCTCTTCCTTGTTATATCTTCTCCCCTTACTTACATATACACAATCAACACTTACATTCACTTAACTCCCACGTATGTCAGGAACTTCCACACATCTCGGCTGTCGTTAGGGGAAACTCCAATTAGGGGATGTGTAGGTCGGCGCCGGATCTCATCACACAACTGGAGAGGAACACCGCCACCGTCGGTATAAAACATTCACTACACTAACAGAACTAATGACTATATCAGTTGATGGGGCACACACCAATCAATCATTCCTAACTCCGGCGACGAAGTCCATACTTTATTCTTCGAAACTAATTATAACTTTACACCTGATTTTCGAAAAAAAAAATAGAATATTTTTTCAGTTATTTAGACCCTTACCTCAGTTATTCAACATACAAAGTACGAGATAGAGTTTCTAACTCACGCTTCAGACCTAAAGACCGAAGCATGTATGAAGACATCGCTTAAAGAAAATCCTTCAATCAACAACTTCGCTTTACATGTTTTATATGGGAATATCTTTATTACTCATCAAATTCGATGGCAGTTATTTAACAATATTTTATCAAATTACTCGCATGTCCATGGATGTAGCGAAATATTGGTTGACTTGACTATAGTTCAAACTGAATTTTTCCAGAGCCCACGAAAATATTAGTTTTATTTTTACATAGTTTTTTTTCCTAATTTTGTATGAATCCATCGATTTTAATTTTCACTACATAGAGGTGTTAGTGTTTTATTTCTTAAATATTTTATTAGGCCCAATTTTTTATTGTCTGTGTTTAGTGTTTCTGGGCGTGCCAACTACGTGAATCCATCCGTCTCCCCCGGCGGGGCACCCCCCCCCCCCAGCGAGGACAAGGTTCTTGGCACGAACGAGGCAGTGCAGTTCATGTAGAGCAGTGTAAGTGTATGCAAGAAAGGGATGATAATAGGACAAGGAACAAGAATGAAAGATCGCGCGCGGCCCGTAGCCCGTTTGTTAGGGTACTACTCCGGCATCTCCCAGGTGTTGATCGGAGACACCACAAAAAACTACCGATCAGAGCAGCCGGCCGCTAGGACTCTCCTCCAGACAGCGGCTGAATTCGAACTAGCCGTCTAGGTAGGGTAAAAATTGCGACACCGCCATGACTTACACTCTTTGATTCTTTCGGCCAGTCAATTAATGTTATCACCGAGACATTACAGCGGATTCGGGCAAGGTCACTGCAGAATTCCTTGACACTCAAGCAAGTTCCGTCACATTTTTATTATTTCATACATACATATTTCAAGAGACTGGAATAATGTTTCATTTTAAATAAATTCTGTGGTGGCAGCTGAGATTTTGTGGTACTCCATGATAAATTATCTGGGGTGAATGAGATATCTACCACAATAGTATACAATGTAATTTTTATGTGATTACATGTAGTCATATTATGTGATTACATGTAGTCAGTTGACTACATGTAATCACATAAAAATTACATTGTATACTATTGTGGTAGATATCTCATTCACCCCAGATAATATTTCATTTTGTTTTTACACGATTATATTTTATCTAAATTTTGAATTTGCAAGTATATTTTAGTATTCTGAGAGAAAAAGAGCACCAGATCAAAGCATTACGTGTAGGCGTATGTTAAGAAATATTTTCTTAAAACATATATTTTCCTTCCAGTAGAGCCGAACCGGTATGTGCAGTAATCCTCTTCCCCCAATAATGTCGGGCACACAGTAGGATGATTGCCACACTATTGGACTTTGTATGCATATACTGAATTAAATTTTCGACTTGAGAAATATTTCCGCATAAAGTATGTCTTTCCTTCCAGCGAAGTCCAGCGTAGGGGCGCTTCCCCACACGAGAGCAAAGCCAGCTCTTTTAAGCAAGCCAACAAGTTTTTGAGGTCACCGCTCGTTGGCTGGCTGGCTGGCTGGCTGGCTCGATGGCGGGCGGGCGCGCGGGTGGCGGCGGTGGCGGTGGCGGTGGCGGTGGCGGTGGTGGCGGAGGCGGAGGCGGCGCGGCCGCGCTCGGCTCGCGTTCCGCCGCCGTCAGTCGCTAGAAAGTCGAGGTGGGTAGAGGAGCCTGCGTCACTGCGCACGCCATCCCACGGCGGGAAGGACGACCCACGGTCGAAGCAGCTACCTTTGGTCCAGCCGGCCCTTCTCAAGGTCACGCCCCCCCCCCGCCCTCCGGCCCTCACCCGCAGCGGGCGTGCAGGGGCCCACCCGCCCTCGACCAGCAGCACCGCCGCAGACATGTGCGACTTGGTTTCCTACGGCGCCAGAACCATGGACACGGTGAGTGGACCCGTTCTTGGAGAACTTTTTTTTTTAACCTTTTTTTTGCGCATGCTCGTTGTGTGGGAGGAAATTGACGGGCCCTTTCAAGGGGTTACATCGTTAATTTCAATCTTGTGCGGACCCTGCGGTATTGTTGTAATGTTTTGGTGCGACTGTTCGGGTGGCAGGTCTGCGTTCTGCTGAATGTCATTTTCAAGGTTGAAAATCGAGGTCACGACGCATATAACGAGGCGGCCATCTTGGCTTTGAGATTTCCTCTCCAGAATATACACAACGGCCGTGCCTTTGAGGCCTAGAATCTTAATAGCTTTTTATTACGGATAAACATTTTGATTATGCAGACTTCACATATGATTCTTGGAAAGTTTCGGTAATATGCACCAAAAAAAAAACTGAATCGCAGACCTGCCATTGTTGACCACTTGAAGAGGCTGGGTCCCAGGGGGCTCTGTTCGTTGTTGTGCAACCTGCTCCCATTTAATAGTTGCCTCTCATCTTTGGAACCCACTTAGCACCTGTAGCTTTGCGGGACAGATTGAGATATTCGTCACACTTCTCATTCTCAAAGTTGTTTTATAACTAACATCATTGTTTTGTATTTTATTTGCCTTTACGTTGCATTAACCCAATTAGGAAAGGAATCTTTAAATTTTTTGTCGGTGGTATAGATTAAAGGTACAAATCTATTCGCACGATTGTTCGAAGTCAATTAACTAATAATTAAGAGGTGGGTGTATATGCAATTACGAGTCCAAAGAAAATTATGGCTGACGGTCTCACTGGCCTATCTGTTGGGCTCGACAAGAGATTGCTGCTGAGGTATTTATTTACTCCCAAAGGAAACAATATGTCTTTGATGTTTTCATTGACTAAATATTTACTTACGAGGAATCATAGAAATGCGTCAACATTCTCCGACTCTAATGTATATTCTAAACTGCTGGTATTACTTTGAGTTTTATAGTAAATTTGTTTTTTCAGTATTTGTTTCAATCACCATATGTGTTTGATTAGAGTTTTTGTATTTAGATAGTATAACAAAACAAAATATTCTTTGAGCTGCTTCGTTTGAGCACGTGTGCGTTGAACAAGGACTATTATAATGGTCACAAGAATTCTCGAATGTTGTTTAAAGTATTATCCATTACGTATATAACATATTTGATTTAAATGGAATGATCTGGGTTTAAAGGAAAAAGAAATAGGGAAGTCCGCCATGATTTTCAAACATGAAAGTTACAAGCTAGCTGTAGCGTTTAGGCCATCTCTTATTCGAAGTATATTTTCATAATTATCTCGTGAACAGTCACTTTTGTGTAAACATAATAACTATACAAAATACTGTATTAATGCAAGGGTAGTGATAATGCAATCATATATTGCTAAAGGATATAAATGTGAATTGGCTTGCATGTTGAACTTGTTCAGAATGTCTCCGTTAAGAGCGAAATTTCAACGAGGAAGCTGAGGGATTATTTACTCCCTCTTCTGGCAGCCCTGACGTTTTCTGACAGTTGTTCGTCTTATTTCTTACTCCGTTCTTCCTTCGTATGAGAATAATCAAGCCTATCTTGGTAATGTCTTCACAGAGGTGTTTACGTCCTCGTATTTTAAGTTCTTTACCTAATACATACGTACTACTTTTCGACTTTTCCACTTGATTGAACTTGAAACCCTGTGTTTTGTTTAAAGAAATTGTAAAAACTGGCAACTTACAATTTGTGTTTCCTATAATAAACATTATGCAGAATATTCACTGTACTAGGCTTGTCATCGATTCTTCGCCTAAATTCGTTTACAGAATTAAATCCTTTTTTTTTCAGTTGTAATTATATTTACGCAGCTTATAGCTCAGGAGATATTTTCTGTTTTCTTGGATTATAATACACAGAGTTTTTTTTCTCTCTCATACTGTACATTTTCCTGCTTAATATCTGAAAAAATTGTAACTTTTCTATTTCCAGAAAAATCTGCTTAAAAGTCAGAACTACTATAGAATAGAACAAACATCATTTTATTTGAAATGTATTTAAATAATAAAATGAATAATGGTTTTTGTTAATTTTTAAGAAGTAACAATTTATAATCTCTTCCAAGTTCAAGTTATATTCTTCTCAAAGATATTTTCCACCTGTTTTTCTAAGCTGTTGTGTACAGTAAAGTTTTCAGCGTATCTGAACCGTTCAAACTTTAGTTCATTAACAAGTTCGGATTCATAAGAATTCTAACATTGTCAACTTTTTTTAAAAAGGCACAAAATTATATTTGTTACTTTGGTTTCTTCCATTAAAACTCACGAATACGATTTTTAAAAAAACAATAAATAATATAATTTAATAAAATGTTCCTAGTCATACATGTAGAAAATAGCGAATAGTTATTTTACATTTA
>BLKR01015201.1:0-95520 GCA_011170035.1 Teleogryllus occipitalis | reverse complement strand
CCATCAGTGCCATTGTCAGTTCAGCCGATTTCGGGATAACTAAATGCAAAGATATCCTGGTAAAGAACAGACCAAACCAAAAGTTTGCAAGCTGAGTTCACTTAAAGGAATAGACCAAGCCTCGATTACTTCAGTAACGCATCTGAAAGCTTGAGTAGTTCATTCGAACTGGTTTTGATCACATTTCTTACATCATTTTTCTTTGCTTTTAGGGCATTTTAAAAAGATTTTAAGAGCATTTTCTTGATCACTTTTGGCAACGTTTTAGGTCATCAAAAGCCTCCCCCCTCCCAACTAATGAGCTATTGATCACTTCTGTAGTTGTCAAAAGTTACTCAGTTATCTAAGTGCTTTATTTGGTTAAACAACACGGGGAGAAAATTCTTAGAAGTTTCTGGATGAATCCGCAAATATATCATCAGTTCCCCACCAGACCAAGGCTCGTTTAGTGACATCTCATATGTCTCGATTGGTGGATAGGAGGTGATCTAACCATGAGAGATGGAAGTACAATTACAATATAAGAACTCAGAGTGCTGAAAAAATAGGACAAAGAAAGAGTTTCCTAGCGTCGGGTGATACTTTCACGGTTTCTTCTCGACGCGTTTTTTAGCGCTCGCAACCCTGTCGTGCCGTTTCCGCTGTCTCCTGCGCTGAAATAAATTTTGAAAAAGTAATGCGCTCGTTCTCAGAAACATTGAAGCTCTTTCGCTGAACTGGGCGAAAAAAAACACCACCCGCAGGACAAAATGTTGTCATAAAAAAGTGCGCTACTTTATACAATGTCTAAACAAGATTCACGTCGTATTATCTCTTTTATCATTTTACGCGTAAAAATTGCTAGTAGGATAAAATCTCGGGAAGAAATCCCCTGAATGCATGAACCACAATTGCATTGGTAAAGGACGAAACTATCTGAAATAGGTGATAGAGAAGAGAGAATGACAGATGACAAAACAGGCAGTAATAATAACTAGCTGAATACCTGAGGTTGTCTCGTAAGAAGAAGGAAGTATAGAAAACCTATACATAAAAGCATAACATATGCCCCATGAGGAAAATCGAAAACCTCAAAATGTTGTTCCACGAAGTTAGCAATTTCTAGAACAATACAAACACCATTCACTGCAAACAGAGTTAAACACGTTTCTCGTTTTCTTCGTAGAAAAAAAACACGTGTCAAACTCGATCTTACGTTGATATTCACTCAGTTTTTTCATTTAAAGGCACTCAACCTTCGAATTCAAAAAGCTCTCTGACTTCGTTTCGCAAACTAAAATCTCATGACATGTCGATTGCTTTTGGTAAATCAATTGCAACATGCACAACAAAAGGACCAATACCAACTACATTGTGTAGTTGGAATGTAATTGGTCCTTCTACTATACATTGTAGGAAACGTCTTGAAAATTATGTAAAAACAAATTACGGAAGATGAGCGTTCATTCTAATTATTTGAAGAGTGTATTACAAGTAGTGTGTATACTCATAAATCGATTAATAATGGCGAGTGATAACACATTTGGGACCCACTATCTTTCATTTAAAAACTAAAATCTTCAATTTTGGTTCAGTAGAAAGTTCAACTTTTTTCTAAACGAAATCCTAGGTATTTTGAATATATAGATAACTGACGAAGTTTTAGACAAACATACTGAATGAGAGAAATTTTACTGAAGAAATTACGCATACAAAGTTTTTTAAAGGGGATCTCATGTAATAAAGGCACTTCATATCTTCTTTGGCACATTTCACAGCCAAATTCAGATGTATTTGAACTTGGCGATTGTGTATCATTCTCTAATAAATAACAAAGGTATCTCGGAAGAACAATCAGATTTATATATATATACTTATATATATCACTTTAATAAGAGGAAAATCCACATCCACACATATACACATGAATCAGATTTCTTTGTAGAATAGATATTGCTTCTTTAGATTGATACCAAAAAAAGTTCAATGGTAGATACATTCGCCATAGAATTATTGAGAAGCGCTGAATGGAGTTAACTACATACAAAGTACGTTTGCTTCGTTACTGAGAGACTATACTGGACGATGTTCCTGAGTAGGATGGTGATATCTCATTCACATCTATTGATTATGGCACTACTGTTGGAAACCTGCAGATGAGACGAAAGGGTTGTGAATGAGTGGCAAGTTAGAGGAAGGTGGGAATGAATGAGACACGCAAGAAGAGAACGAGAATACGAAGTTTGTGTGTGGAGAAAATGAGGGCGTGAAGAGAACGGATGAGCAACGGATTAGTATACGAATGAATGGGGAGGGGAGGAGGTGGCAGCAGGGAATGTGACAGCAGGGAAGACAATGAATTGAGTGATAAGGATGTAAGGGAATGACGATAATAGAATGGGTGTGAAAGAGAGGTAAATAAAAAGGATGGGAAGAAGGAGGGAGTTGAAGAGAATGGGAGAAGATAAAGAGAAGGTAGGAATACTGGAGGGAAGCAGAATGGGATACACGGGGAAAGTGGGAAAAAAAGTGAGTTGTGAGAGCAGAAGTTACAGGATGGAGGGGTTGGAGTGGGAATGGGAAGAGAAGGTAGATTAGAATCTAAGGAGAACAGGGAATGTGAATAGAGTGGGAAGGAGGAAGGTAAAGAACAACAGCAGAGAAGCGAGAAAGACACCGAATGCAAAGGCGGGGATGCTAGAGCAGAGTCTGTAGTGCTAACAGAGTAGCCACCTGCTTGAGCTGGGCGAGGGGGAGGCGCCTCGCCCACACCCGGCGCCAATTATCTGGCGTCGCAGGGTGGAATCAGCGGCGCGCGGGAGCAGACGGCGCCCACAACAGCACCACACGTCCGCGCCCCGCCCTCGCCCTCGCTCCACCCTCGCTCACCCCGCGCCGCCGCCGCCGCCACCGCAGTGCGCCTCCCGCACGCGTATCGCGCCTTTGTCGCCCCGCAGCGCTGACACCGCCGCCTGCGCCACCGCACCGCCCGCACCGCACCGCCCTGCACCGCACCGCCCCGCACCCACCGCCCCCTGCACTGCACCGCCCCCTGCACCGCCCCCTGCACTGCCCCCGCACCACCGCTCCCGCACCGCACCGCCCCTGCACCGCCCCCGCTGCACCGCCCCCGCGCACCTGCCCCCGCGCCCGCCCCCGCGCACCGCCCCCGCCGCACCGCCCCCGCACCGCACCGCCCCTGCACCGCACCGCCCCCGCGCCGCACCGCCCCCGCCCCGCACCGCACCCGCACCGCCCCCCCCCGCACCGCACCGCCCCCGCACACAGACGCCTTCCCAACCCCGCACTCCTCCACCCACCGGCCTAGTTTAATCCATTGCTGTATCTGACCGGGCAGTTCTAGGGTTCGAGTCTCGGTGAGGCGGATTCTCGACTCCAGCTAGATCGAAATCAACCGTTGTCTGAACGAGAGTTTATTCCGCGGTATAAATTGTTTATTTCTCAGTCACAAAATACACCTGGCATGCTAGCGGCAGCCGGGCTGGGTGATGGTCAGAAGCACCTGGGCGTCGCCCCTATAATCTTCCGCCCACCTTGACATCGCTTTTAAGTTAATCTACATATCTTTGAGGGAACTAAAATGGGATGTTCACATTTTTCTCTCTCTGATGGACGGCGAATCTTGCACCTATATTTCGTAAGTGTACATTTTATTTAGTTTTGTTAATAAGTTTTAATATGAAGCATGAAACAGCAAGAAAAGTACATAAATTAATATTTGAAAAGAATAAACAAACCTATTATATACAAAGTTAAGATAATGTGAGGATACGAGATTATACTAGAGGCAATACTAGCCGGAAGGCGTATTTACATTTAACTAACATGGGTAACCATTTGTTGGGTTGTAAGTTTGAGAAAGAAATACTAGCCTTCCGGCACATTTACATTTAACTAATTTTTATTCTAGTATTTACAAGTTTGTCGTACATGAGTGAAAATAGCATAAAATGAAAATTTATGAAATGAAAATGATTAAGGAATGCGCGTTGGAATGTCCTGTGGTTACAAGGTCGAAGTTAGATTCTGAGTCTGGATCGAGGGTCATCGATAGGGGGACCAGCTAACCAATGAATGTGTCCACAAAGTCCTGGCCTGGAAGTTAGCATGGCAGGTGACCAGAACCAATTAGGGGGTGAGGCAGCACCAGCCAGGAGAGTTTAAGCAGTCGGCCGATTTCATCAGTAATTTTCAAAGTTTTTTCCGATCAACATCAGGCTAATGCAGGAGCTGTACACAAACAAACAGACTCCGGACCGCGCGCGATATCTTCCTCTTCTTATTCTTCTTATTCTTTTTCTTCCTGGTTCTATCCTTTCACATTACTCACACAGATACTTAGACCTACCTACTCTACACTACCAAGCACATTGAAAGACCTGTCGGGAGCTTCGAGCTTGTCCCAGCTGTGAAGATACCCCACTGGGCGAGATATCTAGGTGGGTAATTCTCCTGTAAACCGACGCGTAGGTCGGCGCCGGATCTCACCATCCAAACCGGGTGGAGGATCACCACCACCGAGATCAAAAAAAAACATTACTGCACTAACGGGAGTAATGACCATAGCAGTTGACGTACCGTAAGCGGAGAGGAATAATTAATCACATAATCATTCCTCCTCGGCTCATCGTCAACAACATTCTGCCCGTTGCGATGGCGAACTTCTGCGATTCGCAAGTTGACACCGAGATACACACCCGTTGCATTCGCTAGTTACCTCACGGCTACTTCTAAAATGAGAGTATTGAATTAAACCTATGGAATTGCGAGAGAACTCCAGACCGACTGCTCTCATTAGTCGTTTTAATTGATTCATCTGGCCTTTCCCCAACTCCATGCAGGTGAATGCACATTCAGCACAAAACGCACTGCCGGGGAAGTAATAGGGTGCAGGTAATAGACTGGATTCAACAGGACGGTATGTCGGATGTGGATGGACATATATGGGAACTAGCTAGAAGCCCCTCTGAAATACCGCCATTCATAAACGGGAATTTCAAACAAAAATTCGAAAAAGAGTAGATTACACGATCTTCATTTAGAAACACACATTTATTAATATCCTGTTTTTACAAAAAGGCGATTTCTTTAAGTGCCTTCTTTCAAACTTTTCCTTTCTGATTTTTGTACCCAAAACTATTTAAATCAACATCATGGAGCCGAATCAAGCTTGCTGTGCATATCTTGGTCGCGAGTGCACTTCGGACACTCACGCAACTAAATCTTTGATGAACCTCGCTACTTCCTAAAGGATGGCTTCCCACGGCAGCAATGACACGGTAAAGTCCGCAAGCCGCAAATAAGTAATGCAATAGGTCGACGCTCCTCATTCGTCCTATGTTTCCCGCTCACGCCTTCTTTGAATGTTCACCTTTCTTACTTCGTCTCCTTCCATATTCATAATAGTATAAAGCAATGAACAATTGTTACATGAATTCATGTAAGTCCATCTACTCGTCATAACCTTTCCTAAAATAATTTTTATAAACGTACTCAGCATTTCAAAATTGACTATTTTCCTGGGAATAAGCGGAAATCTAGTGCTTCAGGGAGAAGGATATCACCTCACTCCACCCCACCGTCAATTCTCGACTTTCAAAACTCTATCTACCATTAGACTCCAAATAACTGCAATACTACAAGCGAGACAATAGCATTTCACAGTACATCTCGCATATCCTCCACATACCACCATCGTCGATTGACCCAACCATCCGACTTCGCAGTGTACCAACGCCACGTTCTCACTCGCAGCCCGTTTCCAGCTCGTGGGACCACGGCGACGTTCTTCACCACCGTCATCCTAACCTCAGAGCTGCGCGTCGCGTAGCAGCAGCAGCCACACTCGGATTAACGCCTCGCCTGCCTTCCCTTCCTCTCTCGCGGCCGCTCTCGTTTCGCAGCGGCGGCGTCGCCGTGACGTCACGCCCCCCCCCTCCACCCCCTCGGCGTCGCTCGTGCGCCAGGTCGCGCCGCCACAATTACAAAGCCGCCTCCGCCAGCGGCGCGGCACAGGGGCGTTGTGGCTGCGGTACGTGCAGCGGTGAGGAAGGGCCCCCGCTGCAGGAACGGCTACTGTGATACCGGGAGCGGTAGCTCAGTGCACCAACTGCGCCTCTGACCGGGAGGTCCTAGGTTTGAGTCGTGACGGCGGTAGGATTTTCGACACCAGCTTTCCAGCTGGGTCGAATTCAGTCGCTGTCTGGAGGAGAATTCTAGCGGCCGGCTGCTCTGATTGGTAGTTTTCCGTGGTTTCTCCGCTCAACACCCGGCGAATGCCGGAGCAGTACCCTAACAAACGGGCCACGGACCGCGCGCGATCTTTCCTTCCTCTTCCTTGTCCTATCCTCTCCCTTTACACATACACATACACTAACATGCACTACACTACCACATATTCTGGGAGACCGGTCGGGAGCTTAGAGCTTGTCCCGGCTGAGGCAGTGCCCCACTGGTGGGAGAGTCCTGGTAAGGGGGAAACCCCACTAGCCGACGGTAGGTCGACGCCGAATCTCGCCATCCAGCGGGGGAAGATCACCGCCATTTCCGGAGAAAAAAAAATGCTTTACACTAATGACCAAAGCAGTTGACGTGCTCGGAAACACGAAAAAATCAATCAAGCTACTGTGATAGTGCTGACGAGGCTGTGTGGGGTGACTGAAACGACAAAAGTAAGCGTGAAAAGAAGGGAAACAACCGGGGTGACAGGAGTGAAGATAGGAGACGACAGGGAAGATCGAAGGGACAGAGAGGACAGGAACGATAAGATTAGATGAACGTGGCGAAGCAGGGGCTACAGGGCAGACATGGGCGACAAGGTAGACAAAAGAATATTTAGGGGCGTCACGGTTGACACTGGGCGACAGAACAGATTGGAACGAAAGGGTGGATAGGAATGACAGGGTACATAAGGGCGTCAACGCAGATAAGAACGACGCGGTAGATACGGCAGACAAGGTAGATAACGACTGCAGAGGAGATAAGAGCGACAGCAGTGATAGGAGATTGGGGAATACGGGCGGCAGAGGCAGTGGG
The DNA here is from genome assembly GCA_011170035.1 of Teleogryllus occipitalis. Taxonomy (NCBI): domain Eukaryota; kingdom Metazoa; phylum Arthropoda; class Insecta; order Orthoptera; family Gryllidae; genus Teleogryllus; species Teleogryllus occipitalis. The sequence continues at coordinate 88,485 of BLKR01015201.1, read as the reverse complement.
GTTGAGCGTAGCGTCGGTTGAGACGAAGGCGACTGTTGATGCGGCAGAGGCGAGGGTGAGGTGTGCCCGGAGAGGTCAGAGACGGGAGACGGCTTTGAGCTTGTCGTGGGGGATGACGTAAGGGTGGATGGGGGTGGCGGGGCAAGGGTAGCCCGTCTGACACGGCGGCGGTGACGGGGCCGTGACACCCCCTAAATGATGCAGGCATCTCCGTCTCTATTCTCCGCGCTGGCGTTTCGCTACACGACCCCACGTACAAAGATGGCGTACGAGGTTAATAAAAGTATGAGCTTCTTGTACGATGATATTTGAGAAATTGCATATTGTAGTATATGATGCAAAGCAAACTCTTTGGAGACCTTTATGCGTGGCAAAGATGCATTATGAAGCTGACAGGGGTGCATCAAGAGTTGATGCCCTGAAACTCTTGGACGATGGCGTTCCGAATAATTCATGTGTGGTTTCCGGTGAGAAAATGATGTTCGTGGAAGGATTGTTCAGGTAGAATTTTTCGAGGTTCTTCGGTTACTTACTTTCATATTTCAACTGCTTTAAAATAATAAAGCATCGGAAATATTAATTCCTTCATTGATTTCTATATTCCTTCATTACTTCACAAAGTCATTGGAGTGTTCGTTTCTATGTGTGACATTTTTGTCATTCCTAGAGGATTTTATGAGGTGAATTCATCAACAATAGAATTAAAATTGGCACAACAAAACATGAGATGTTAATTTTTCATTGTAAAATGTACTCGATCAGTAAGTAATTGATGAATTTAACCGTCATTCCATTTTGTCGAATGAGATCTGATCTTGGTTCAAATTACTCAGTATATAAGAGACATCAGCTTCATATCTAAATGAGAACACATACTTGCTTGAATTTCAGAAAAGCACCGTGAAATAATTGGGAATAAAGTCAGTGAGCTATTATGTTATCACGGAAAGTAGTGAAGAGAAAATGTAAAAATGAATCATAAATTTTTAAACAATGGATTTATTTCCGAATACTTTTAGAAAATTAGTTTCGAAAATTTGCCGCATTTCAATGAAAAAAAGAAATAATCACTGGGTAGTTTTTCGGTATGTAACAGTGAGAAAGGGTGTAAAAATGCATTTTCGCATTATTTTTAAAATGTTACAAGTTCTCCACAATGCGTACATAATTAATGGATATTTGTTTCAAATTCACTACCAGAACTGATATTTTCAAAATAACGATAATTTCATCGTAATTAATATAGCATGCGCCGCTACAAATGCCGTGAAATTACACTGCTTAAAAGCATTTTATAACAGTTGTAGTTTTAATTGGGTATATAGTACCATTATCAAATACGTATTTATACGTAATATTTTAATCAATAAAACACACAAAGAACATTGCATTATATCTTGAAAAAAGTTAAATGATTATCACTCCAAATTGCACGTACATCAATGTAAATTACATAAAAGTACCTTACCACGACAAAGATAAGGTATGGACAGTAGTGGTGCCTATTCTAGTCCATGAAATGCCAAAAATTCAACCGTAAACAACGAAAATTAACAAACACATACGAGATAAAGCTACGTCTCGCAATGTTATATCAAATTCACACCGTCTGAACGCATTACCTCTAATTGTATCTTTTAGCGACGAAAAAAACGACAAACAAACAAAAAAAAACGCATCAGCATTGCGCGGGAACGGTGGACATTCGCCCTCTCCCAGGGCACGGAATGTTAGCGTGGCCCAACCAATAATTCGCGACGGGGCGCACGCAAAATTCCGAGTGACGCGTGCGGGCGGCGCGGGAGTCGATTACGCGTCCGACGAGATGCGGCCCCCCTCCCCCCGCCCTGCAGCCACCGCGTGTACGCGCGTTAGCGTGAAAAACGGGAGCGCTGCGGCCAACCACGGGGCGGATGGACGCCGGGGCCGGGGCCGGGGCGGGCCTAGAGGATGAAATGGCACAGTGAACAAGCAAAAAGTGGAAAGCACCGAAGACGACAGTTTAGTGAGAAAATGGAAAGGCAGCGTAGGGGGCAATGAAGGTAATAAAAGAAAATCGTGATAAAGCCAGGATAATTTAATAGATGCGCTACGGAATGGAAGAGTAGAATACAACATAGTACAAAATGCGAATACAGAAAGAAAGAGGCGAGGATAATCGACCTAACACTGGGATATGTGTGAGTAAATTGAGGATGAAATGAAGCGGGCAAGGAGAGAGTAAAGGGAACAGAGGACATGAGAGTGAACATGTAATAATAATAATGTCTTTATTAATGGCGATGCTCATGCTCTTCCGCCTAACCACTGAGAATCTACATTAATACAGGGTAGTACGCCTTAAGTGATTGAGTACACCCAGAAAACCTCAATCAGGATGGCGGCTTAGAGCCGAACAGCATTAATGTATAGAAATGGAAGGGAAGAGAACAATGAGAGAAGGGAAACAAATGAAAATGAAGTAGAAAATCGGTATCAAGCAACAATTAATACTTCTAATTGTTGCTGCGAAGGCATTTAGATTTATTTGTATTATCTTGAATTAATGATTATGCAAATATAGCTCATCAGACGGGGCAATATATGGTGGGTGAAGGGAAAATGAGGTAAACTCATGGAGAGAAATGAGGTAAATGTAAGGAATTCAAAGTATATTGTGAGAATTTAAGTGCATGGACCGACGATGGATTGGAAAGGAATATAAGTGGAAGAGACGAGTGTTGTCGTTGAGCAAATCATGAGAGAGTCGAGAGCAGATGGAAGCGAGGTGGAGGGGAAATTGACGGCAGTAAGACTGTAACTGGAAATCATATCAGGAGAATCCAACTAAATATCAGGGTGTGAAAATAAAACACGCAAATATAAACCTGTACGTTGAGTCACGAATAAGTGGGCTAAAAGAAGGGACAGTGGTTGAATCACGCTCTAGAGAACTACGGAAGAAACGGTACCAATAATAAAATTATGGGTAGCGTAGGCAGATCTGCAGAAAAAAAGTACGCAAAACGAAATTAGAAAGCGAGGAAAGATGGAAAAATCTGAGTGAAGATTGATGCGGATCCAATGAAGGTAGAAAAAATAATACAAAATAAGAACGATAAAAAATAAGAGTAGCAAGCTAAAACGGTCAACTGACAGTAATAGCTTAGAGAAATAAGAGAAGTGAATGAAATGTGCCGGACGAGTGAGAATAGACTACATCGCCAAAATGGAACAGAGGCTAGAACGGAAGAGCGAAAATGAGAAAAACAGGGAGCGAAAAACTGTGATGAGCAGGCGTGTTTGTGGGCGTGTCACTGCACAGTGAGAATGTGAGGGGTGCGGCTGGGGAACAAAGTGGACACGCGGCAGAGGGCACATCGAAGCGAAGTGAGGGCGCGGGGGCAGAGGGGAGATAGTGGACGGAACCGAATTATTTACTCAGAGCGCTAATCAGGGAGCTGGACGACGGGCGTGGGGGACGAGCTGGGCCAGGGGGAGGGCGGGGCGGGTGGAAATTGCGCGTTTGCGAAAATACGGTCGCGCGCAAATTGCGTAAAAATCCGTGTTTGCGCGCGGCCGGCGCCGCCCCTCCCGGTCCGCGTGACGCGTCGCCCGGCATGGAGCAGTGCTACTCGGCGCCAGGGCGCGGGCCGAACGCACTCTGCGGCGACGCTAAGTCAGAGGGCAAAATACGGTGAACAGACCAAGTCCATTTGGCTTAACTTTGAGAAATTGAGCTTCAAAATTTTCGATGGATTATCAATTTCGGTGAAGTAATAGAATAAAAACAAACTGTCTGCGCCAGTATGTTTTATTTATTGATTTATTTACTTAGTCAAAAACAGTCAAAAACTGTATGTGACGTTTAGGGGGAGAAAATAATCTGCGCACGCTTTCTTGAGTTTCAGAATCCCTTCCCAACTATTTAACTATTAATAGTTGAAAGATGAAAAAAAAAAAAAATAATAATAATAATAATAATAATAATAATAATAATAATAATAATAATAATAATAATAATAATAATAATAAATTTAAAAAAGCGAGAGATTAGCATTTCAAAAACGAGATATTTTCGTTGCCGAATTATAGAAAACTTATTTGTAATGGTAAACGAACGGATTCGATTTTTCTCTATTGCTAACAAATAGAAACTCACCCTAAGCTCTACTCCCACTACAATCAAAAGGAAAGCTCAAAAAAACGTGCGCATAGTGAAGCTACATTTACGCCCAGAAGCAAATCAAGGGGCCATCTCAGCGTTTGCTCAGTGAATGAGGGAAACTGCACAAAACCCCAAATCGAGATAGGGGTATGAGAACTAAGAACTTGGTTCACTGCGGCAGGGAACAAAACTTGGTTGCCTTTTCCCTATAATTACATTACCACAAGTTTCTTAAAAAAACTTGGCTTGATCTGCTGCGGTTGTCAATCCCTCAGATAACTGAAGGAAAATTTTTAATATTTTATATAAGTAATAACACATTTATTTAGCAATATAAAACAATCATTTTACGAGAGTTTCTATTTAAATATTATTATATAGTCTATTCTCCTTATTCTTAAATTAGTTTTAGGGATATAACAAAGCCCAATACGTACATTTTGAACAATTTCTATACTTGCGGATCTTTCTTCGGAAACATAGATGGCTAAGACTCGCTGCCAGCCTCTGTCATGTGTGACAGTCGCGTGGCAAACCACAGGGGCTCAAAGATGGACCCCAGTGTATTTTTTATACTGTTGTTTAGATAAACAATTGCCAGTTCGTCGATTAGGACTTTCATTATTAGAACCTTTATTAACTCTTAGCGATATTTTCGACTTGAAACGCTTATCAAATTGTTAGGAAAACATTCGGAACCGTCGCCATGATAATAACTTCGTGGAAACTTTAGGGTTTACTTACATCCAGGTTTGACCCTAAATACGCTGTTGTATTATTTTAGTACCTGTTCATGCAGTTAACAATTATGCATTCTGAGAAACATTGTAAATTGGACTAGTTCTTAAAAAGAAGGTCATTGGCATCTGTGTTCCCGAAGAAAAGACCGCAAGAAGAGAAAATGTTCAAAATGTATAGGGCTTTGTCATAACTAAAAAATAGATTTTAAAACAAATTACAGAAAGAAAACAATTTTTATATATGTATTATTAGTTTTAAATATATATACAATTTCCCTTCAATTATATTGTATTTTATTGTGGCTCCGGCATTGTCCCCATTGTTCTCCGGGTTCCGGGTTTTGGTATGCGATTCTTAATGTGCACACGGAAATAATATTTTATATTACGTAAAGCCGGAAGACATGAGGTTGTTGTCTACACCAGGTTGTCCGACTGAAGTAGATTCCAAAATATTAAAGACAATCTAAACATAACGCTGCTAAAATAAACACAATTTAGTTTTATTTAATCAACATTTTCGTAGATTTTTTGTTCATATTCTCAGGTATTTATCGTCATTCAATCTATTTTGTATTCAAATTATTCTCGCATAAAGAGTTCACTGCCAAAGGAATGTAATACTTGCTCTCATGAGCGATACGTCAAAAAGTCAGAATCCATATTACTATCTTTATATAATAAAAAGATCCTACATAAAGTAAATTATGTTACTAAATTTAAAATGGGCATACATAATAAGCAACAAAGTTTTACATTTTACTCTTTTTTGGATATTTTCATGAAATTAAAGCAATTTCTATTTTCTTTCCTGATAGTACAATTCTTAATTCTGTACAGTTATGCGTCTGAAAATTCTAAACTTCCATTTTCCATAATTTTATTGTTGTTTCTTCAAGCTTTTGGTTACATCACATGTTGTATTTTATGATTATTATTCTATGACTATTAACATGCTTATGTAAAACTAATGATCGAACGATTAAGAGACTTCATAGTGTGGCGATACTCACTAGATGGCGGGAGAGATTGATTTGCATTAAAATATGCACATGCAAATTTACACGATCAAACTATAGTCACGCTCGATTATAGTTATTAACAACGTTTGGCCGATATAGAGCAAATAACGGACTCTGTTGAAGTTTGTAAACCGAAGGGGTTGCCGAGATTTGTATCCAACCGAGTTCAATGAGTTTTGCAGAGTATTCCAAAAAAATTTTAAATGTAAAATCGTCTTTAAATATAAAATCTTTGAAAGTAAACATTAATGCGAGTAATTTCGCACGTATACTATTTTATCCTTCCATTCGTCAATTACTTTACATATGCGCAGAAATTTTTTTGTGGATCATAAAGTTATATATCACGACTTGTTTCATCTCTTTTCAATGACATTTAAGAAGTTTTAAAAGATGAGAGTAGACCGTTAGAAAATGCCCATCCTTGGCTGTTGAGCATTTTTTGACGCGTTCACAACTACATATGGGCCTCGGTATACAGTTGACATCAAAACATTCTGAGACTAGTCAAGGGATGGGTAGTGTTGGAGATAATCTGCATGCGTGAATTCATGGCTGCATTAACGCCATTCAGAAGATGGAAGAACAATTACTCGGTGAAGATATGGGATAGGAGTGTACCGTCCCTGACCTAAAATGAAGAAAACTAAGTTGACTTCTCCGGGGAAGGTTTCGCTAACAGAAACACAAGCTTTCTCTTTTTTCTAGTGACTGAAGCTAGTTACTACTTGAGAAGTCTTTTTTTCCCACAAGCTGATCGTCAAGTTGCTCTTTGGATGACTATACCACCGAAATTTGAAACTGTCTCAAGAGTCCGAAATATGCCAAAGCACCACGGTTTTGACACCGCGAGGAAAGGACACTGCGACCTATTTTTTTTCCACAAGCTGATAGTCACGTTGCTCTTTGGATGACTATACCACCAAAATCTGAAACTGTCTCAAAAGTTTGAAATATGCCAAAGCACCACGGTTTTGACACCGCGAGGAAAGGAGGCTGCGACCCACTGTGCGCCGTGCCGCGTCGCGCGCTGCCCTTCGATTCGTGCCGGAGGACGTTCCCGGGAGACGCGCGAATTAAGCAGGAGCCCAACGACGCGGTGGCGCCATCCACGCGTGGCCCCGGCCGCCCCGACCTAACCTCATTCCCGCAAAACCGCGTTTCGCTGACCTCACCCGCCTCCCCAAAGTTGACAATTGAAAAATGTCGCTCCGGGTAGCAGGTAACGAAATCAAACTTTTCCCTCGGTTTGTGATTGCTTCGTTGCACCTGAATATCATTGTTACGGGTCGCTGGCTCGGATTTAAAAGCGAATAAGCTCTGTGGTTTGTTAATTCATCACTAATAAGGGAAAAAATACAATTTGTTGAGATGTAATTATGACTGTGGTCTCAATTTTTATGCCATTGAATCTGTTTGGATGCAACATATTTTACGAGCAGCGTACACATGAATGATCAATCGTAAAAGTGCATAAAATATAAAATAGTCAATGTAACTTTCATGCATAAATTTGCTTGTTGAATTTATTGGCAGAATGTTTTCGATTCCATGCGAAACTTGTTACAATAACTTGTATTTTGTAACTTGCATTTTGGTACTTTATATAAACGTAATTTATACTTTTGTACTCAAAGCATAACTAAATGTAAAAAATCTAGGACACGGCACTTAACCCAACAGCGTTCATTTAACAAAAGCTATTTGTCAAGACCATTAATCAACCGTGTGTACGTACGTATGTAATTGTGATGAAAGAACGCATTAAATCAAGTAATAACGTAACAGTTTTATTTACTGGAACGACTGACATTGTAATGAATACTAATGAATGATTCATACAAGTATGAGCTCCTTGGAAATGGAGTGATCGTGTGTAATAGTTTGATTAGTTTTAATCCGCAATAAATACTTTTGCAAGTCATCCACTCTTCATTTCCTTATCGACATTTAGGTTAAATTGATTTTACAAGATATTCACAGTTACTCGAAAAAGACACACACACAATTTCAAGTTTTCATTTTGATTTTTAATGTAAAATAAATGTCAATTAATACATTTGTTTCGTTACTTTTGTTCGCCCCACTGGAGATACATTATATATATTCTCGAACCGTATTTTCATTTCCGCTCGTGCAAATAATAGTTATAAGTGTAATAGAAAGTAAAACTATTCTTCACTAACCGAACACAACTTCATTTATTTTCTTTAATTTTTAATCATCACGCAAAATATCAAAATAAATAGCAATGAATTGTCCATAAAAAAGAGACCACCATGGACATTTCATCTCAACAACGAACCTGGATTCACACTTCTCCGAACACACACAAACCTCCAAATGTAGACACTTATCTTCCGGGAGTCTATAATTCGCGCTATAACCAATCATAAGGTGGAACTTCTGTATGTTAACAGTAAGTTTGAACATCGTGATGAACAGCCTGGAGAGACCATTGCATGGAGGCGGCGGCCTCCGCCCCCGGGGCGTCTGTTTGGCGCATCGATATCCTGAACGGGGCCACCGACACCGGCCGCGCCGCGGAAATTATGTTCTCCAAATCCCCGTCCGCTCGCCGCATCGCGTATTGACGCCCACGGCGCCTCTGCACTCACTTCGCCATTCCAATCACCCACGCTGCCCCCAATCACCCACGCCATCCCCAGTCACCCCTCGCCGCCCCCAATCACCCACGCCGCCCCCAATCACCCACGCCGTCCCAATCACCCACGCCGCTCCCATCACCCACGCCGCCCCCAATCACCCACGCCGCCCCAATCACCCACGCCGCCCCAATCACCCACGCCGCCCCAATCACCCACGCCGCCCCAATCACCCACGCCGCCCCAATCACCCATGCCGCCCCAATCACCCACGCCGCCCCCAATCACCCACGCCACCCCCAATCACCCACGCCGCCCCGCCCACACTGGCCTCTCCGCGTTGGCCGCCCTGCCGTCGCCCAGACATTGCCGCCCCTCAGCGCAGCGTGTCCTCCAGCCCAGGCCATTTTTCCCAGGTGGACCATTCTTTCAGTCGAGACCGTTCTGCCCGCCTACACCATTCTGCCCGCCTACACCATTCTGCCCGCCTACACCATTCGGCCCGCCTACACCATTCGGCCCGCCTACACCATTCGGCCCGCCTACACCATTCAGCCTGCCTAGACCATTCTCTCCGCCTAGACCGTTCTCTCTGCATATACCATTCTCCCTGTCTAAAACATCCTCCCCGCCTAGATCATTCTCGCGACGCCTCGCGCTGCTTCACCGCATATATCAACCCAGGCGCCGTCGCCCGCATTCTACTCCTTCCCTTGCCTTACCACACCTCTGTCGCCACAATCACCCACGCCGCTTCGCCCATTACCCCCTCCGCGCTAGCCGCCGCCCCGCCGAACCCGTCGCCGCCCCGGCGAACCCGCTGCCGCCCCGCCGAACCCGCTGCCGCCCCGCCGAACCCGCCGCCGCCCCGCCGAACCCGCCGCCGCCCCGCCGAACCCGCTGCCGCCCCGCCGAACCCGCCGCCGCCCCGCCGAACCCGCTGCCGCCCCGCCGAACCCGCCGCCGCCGCCCCGCCGAACCCGCTGCCGCCCCGCCGAAGCCACCCCGCCGAAGCCACCCTCGCCCCGCCGCCGCCACCCCCGCCACGTTGCCGCCACGCCCCGCCGCCACGCCCCGCCGCCACGCCCCGCCGCCACGCCCCGCCGCCACGCCCCGCCGCCACGCCCTGCCGCCACGCCCCGCCGCCACGCCCCGCCGTCCCGACCCGCCACCACCCCGTCACACTCACCGCCATTGCCATCGTCGCTGCCTCTCCGCCGTGCCGCGGCCATCGCCAATGTTACCACCCCAACAACTCTCACCGACACTTCACGTTCAGATGGCGTTGAACGTACCCACCTACCCTCCCTCTCTCGCTCTCTACAGCCTCAGCTACCTCAGTCAACTTTGTCTGTCCACCCCTCACCCACCTTCGTTTTCCCTGCACCACAAATTTACCGAGCTCACCTGTCATTCCCAAACCTTGTGCTGTCAACCCACTCTCTTATCTCTTACTCCCTCCGTTGAACCCATCCTCTTCGTGACCCACACTCCCCAGTTGTTTCCGCTGCTCTCTTCTCTGTCCTTGTCCACTGCACTCGCTCACGTTCAGCTCCTGTCAACCTCGTCCGGCTGCATGCTCGGCGCTCACATCCCTCTCTTTCCTGCCCCCCGGCAACACCCGCGTAGAGGTCAACATTTGCGCACCTTCGTCATTTAGAGCACTACCGGCGATGACCCCGACAGTGTCACGTCTGCAGGGTGTCATGACCTCCATCCTCAACGTCCTGTCCATATAGACCAGCGTTCCCCTCCAAATGCGATTTTCATGACAGTGTTTGTGTGGATGGTCGAGGAACAGAGTAGCCTTGTTTTCAAATCCCCTGCCTTTGACCAGAAGAGCACATGCGCCGGTCTATACGTAGGCAATGAACGGTTTCATAGAAGATCACATTAATTCCAATAATTGGTGGTTTTAAACGATGTACTGATGTTTGTGTCAAGGTTTAATTTCATGAATACTTTTTAATCAACAATAAGTGGGCATGATCAATAAAGTTTCCACAAAATGCTGTACTCTAGCATCAATTACAAACCATAAAAAAATTTAATTTCAAATGTAAAAAGCAATCTTCTTGTACATCCTACGCGTTAAATTCATTCTAGAATTTTCGAATATAATATGTTCAAAGCTGTACACTTTTAGGGTTAGCAATGAAAAATCTTTCAGTTCTAAAAAATGCATATTGCCTTGAAGTTTCAAAAAAATGAATATTTTACCACTTTTTTCTTACTATATACAATGATTTCATAATAAATATAAATTCACAAGAAACGATACATATTAAATTTAGCATAATTTATTGCGACATAAAAATGCAAATTCAAACCCTTCGGGGAAAACCACATCAATTCTTATTCCAACATCGTTTATGAAGCACCCACCATCCGAGAGCCCGGATTATATGACATTTGAAGCCACAACAGAAACTTCCGGAAACACTACACCGCATATCCGATTTCTGGGAATTCCACGGCGCCAGTCGTTCGCCGCGAGTTTGTCTTCTTCCAAACGTTTACGTCTCTCGCTAGCTGGGCTTCTGAAGCGACAGCACCGTTAAGCGCGCGGCCGCCTTTTCAGCGGGTCATTACGTGCATCAAAAGAACGGCGCTGCCGCTCACAGGCGACGAGCCACAAAGAAATTTCCCAACTAAAAATACTCCCTTTGCCAGGTATTTTAATTTATGGAGGAAACACCTTTTTAAAACGACACCAACATTCAGGACAATATTTTTCTCCCGGAGACCAAACATATCCACGAAATAGTGTATAAATCAGTCTGCGTAAACAAGAAGAACTTAGTGCTACTCGTTCGTAACCAGAAAATATAATTTGTTTTCCCAGGAAAAATAATGAATTAGAAAGTAGCCCTTGAAACATTAAACATCTGAATTTATGACACTAAAATTGGAATGAACTTTAATGAAGATAATCAATGAATGATATTCATGAGACATGAGGATTGATTACAATTTTTCCGAAAAGAAAATAATAAAAACAGTAATAATTTTATAAGTTAAAAAACATCTCTCAGCACAGATAATTCTTGTACCTTTTAAATGAGAAGAAATAAATTTCTCTCCAAAAAGAATGGAAAAGAATTTCGGCATTTTCTGCATTTGACACAATATCGTTAGTATTTTACTTAAAAAACGAAGCTCAATGAAAGGCGCTAATATGAGCATTAGACAACGAGGCTATTCGTAAGTTTCTAATGTTTATTTTGTTTCAGGTTAACGTATTTTACTGTATGAATATTCTATTAACTTTATACTCAACTTATATTCCAACAAAGAGCCTTCTTTAGCCGGCCCGGGGGCCTAGATCCATAATGCAGTAGTGTCGTAGTGATCTCGGACCGAAGGGTCGCGGATATATGTTGATTTGACCTTAAATATCCCCCCCCCAAAAAAGCAGAGCCTTCTTTGTTTTAACAACACACAAAGGAACTGGAAAAGGCGGCTATAAAAATGAAGTTCACTTTCAAACGTCTGAGGGCGATGTCGCAGCCAGGAAAAATGATGACCTTCCGTAGTTATAGATCCTTGCAGTCGCGGCGAAGCAATCGGTTTCCCCTGAAAGTCACATCGAGCGTCCTTAAACCAGTTCATTCGCGGTCTTTCTCCAGACCCCTCCTTGCCTTCTTCCCTCTTCGCCACTCTCCGTCCTATCACCCATATCGCGCCCTCCTTACATCCTCCTTGCCAATCCACGGGTCATCTCCGCTCATCCACGTGTTTTCCCTTCTCGTCCACACGCCCTCCGAGCCCATCCACGCCCTCCCCTCAAGGGCGGATCCAGCCGATTATTGGGAGGGGGCATCGTAGAATTTTGTTAAATATTTAACAAATTTGTGATTCTATTGTATATTATTTGTGTACTGTAGATATGATACTATATTATATTATTGTTTAAATAATTATATATTTCTAACAAATATTTATTCCGATTGCTTCGCAGCGTCTGCAAGGAAATTTTGCCAAATAAAAAACAGTAAACGAAAACTCTAGACCTTTAGGGGGTGCTATGGCCCTCAGGGCTCCTTCCCCCTTGGATCCGCCGGTGCCTCTCCTCCTAACCATAAACCCTTCCCGCCCATCCACTTACATTCCCCACCAATCCTCGCGTCATCCTCGCGCCCTCTGTGTCCCATCCCCGTCCTATCTCCACATCCTCCCCATCCCACCTTATGCCCGCGTCCTCTCGCCCCCCTTTCCGCCCCCCTTCGTCCCATCATGAGACAACACCGCAACGAAACCCTGTATTTTTCCGCCTTTCCTTCCCCCTCATCTTTCGAAAAGTGTCCATCAACGAGATCTTCGGTCCTCCCCACGCCGCTGGAAGAGAACCCTCCTTGCGGGCACTTCGTTATCATTATGCTGTCTCCCCTCGCGACGCAATATTTCACCGCTATCTCTCGAACGCATCTCTTCGCCCTGGTGTACAGTTGCCGCTTACCACGAGCGGTACTTCAAAGTTTACTCCTTGGAATTGCGAGTTGTTTCAAAAGACTTTAAGTGCTATCTGCGTTTGCGATGCACACAACTCCGTAATAAGTATAAATTCATGGATTACTCTCATAATGCAATGTTTATTTTTTTCTCAAAAGGAAGTTACGAGTATAATTCGGTATTAACTAATTATTAAGTCGAATAAATCAGTACGTCGGAAGTGCCCGCAGAATAAAATTGGTATATTTTAAGAAGTAGTAAGTTAGGCAACTTCCTCGGGAACTCTTTTAGTTGTTTCACAGTCAAAATCTATAACTAAAGAAGTTAAGGATGCATAATTTTCACGTTGCATTAACAAGAAAAGATAGTGGCCGAATAGAGGGCGTCGGGAAACAGCATTTCAGAGAACAAAAATCTACGAATCGCCTAACAGATACGGTTTAAAAGGATTCTAAGAGGACGTAAATTGTAATAAATTATCGTGTCTTAGTTTATCGTTATATCGTATCAATTTCTAAATTTATTAGACAATCCACCAACGACATTATGGAAGCGTTCATTTTTTTTATTATTTTTTTTAATTTTTTTTTTTAAGAAATAAAGTTTAAAGTAATGCCTAAATGGTTCAACAGCAACATTAAATCATTGAATTGAATACGTTATACTCATACCGCTTCGAAATCGTGACCCAAAAACAAGATACCACTGATAAGTAAGAAAAGCGCAAGATAGTGAGATGTACAATATTTTTAACGGGACTGCTCCCTGTTGCTTTAATATAACTACGCAGAATACACGACATTCATCAACTGACAAGTGCTTTTCTCTGTGTACAGCCTTCAACAGTTCACCACGTGGATTTAGACGAGATGAAAACTTGCAGTGCCTTTCAAACGACGTCCTCGCAAGATCATCGAAGCGGCTGGGGGCAGGGGGGCAAAGGGCACTGGAGCGCGTCCCACAACAATCAAAGACAAACTTCGGCTGTTCCGGCGTTCCAGAGGAACTCCGCCGCTTCGGCCGCCGCCGCCAGGGGGCGGTCGACTAATGAAGACAGCCGCGCGGAGACGGCTACGGCGGCGGCGGCGGCGGCACTCAGGCTATGCGGGCGGGGATAGAGGCGGCGCGGAGGCGGGAGGGAAGCTAGAGACAGGCACGCGGTAATCGCGTCAGGTGCTATTTGCTGCCCCGTGATTTGTGTTGGCCCGCCGGGCGAGTAAACTAGCACGTCATAAATACACACGTCGCGGACAGCGGCGGCGGTGGTGGAGGGTCGGGGCGGAGCGGTTGGGCAACGCAAGTGGTGAAGGAGATAGTGGGAACAGCGGGATCGCAGGCGGGGCCGATGGGGACGGCGGGACGGTGGGAGCGGCGAGCGCAGTGGGCACGGGTGAACGGGGGTTGCGGGGGTGGCGAGGGAGACGGGGACTGAAGAACGGCGAAGCTGGCGGGGAGCGGCGGGTGGGAGCAGGAGCGGCAGGAGCTGTAGCGGGGGTGGGCGCGGAGGCGGGGTGGCTGCGGATACGGCAGCGGGGGCAGGGGTGGCAGCGGTTGGCGGCAGCGGGGGCGGGGGCGGGGACGGGGCGGGAAGGGGACGGGGAGGGAAGGGGCAGCAGCGGGATCGGGGGCGGCAGCGAAGGCGGGAGCGACAGCGGGGACGGGGGCGGCAGTGGGGGCGGCTGCGGGGGCGTGGCGGCAGTGGAGCGGGGGTGTCAGCGGGAACGGGGGCGGCAGTGGGGACGGGGGCGGCAGTGGGGGCGGGGGCGGCAGCGGAGGCGGGGGCGGGGCGGCAGTGGAGCGGGGGTGTCAGCGGGAGCGGGAGCGGCAGTGAGGGCGGGGGCGGGGGCGGCAGCGGGGGCGGGGGTGGCAGCGGGGGCGGGGGCGGAGGCGGCGGTGAGCGATGGGCCGGATGCATCCGTCCCGCCGACCGTAACGGCTCCTCTCCGTCAGTTACCGTCCCTCCCGCTCCGCCCCCGCCCCCGCTTTCCAGCTCCACTCGCTCCGCAGTTCCCAGGACACGCCCGACAGGAACGCCCCGGCCCGGCCCGCCCCGGCCCGCCGCCGCGCCGCAGTCGAATTATGTACTGCCCTGTGTGGTCCTCCGGTCACGATCCTCGGGAGGTGTAACATAAGAGCGTATGCTGCGTCAGGTGTTGTGATAAATGTCGCATTATTGCATCGCACATATATATTCAGTGATATCTATCTCGATTTTAAGTATTTTGTAATCTATTTGTCATGAAATACGAGATGGATTATAGGAAAATCGAGTTGCTCCTTTGAAAAAATGAGTTCAGAATTTTGTAAGTAAAAAGAATTGCATAAGTAACAGTCACATATAATTTTCTACTTGAATAATGTACTTCTCTGTAATTCTAGGGCTGATTAAAAAATCCTAGTTTATTAATAACGTCCTATTTTTACTTTCATGAGTTGAAACACGCACAGGAGTGACATTACAACTCCTAATATTTCTAAAGCATTTGACCTGGAAGTCAACAGAAAATTGCTAACTTTAGAATTTCTAAATAGTAAGAAATTGGGTAATATAATATCTATGACTGACGTTGCGCTCAGTAAAATTTGAAAAAGAATAGGAGTCCACAAAATTTCTTTATACTTCTTTTATTGCCTTTTTGATCTACAATGTCAATAGTAATCCCAGTATAATACTCTCTCATGTGGTATATTTATTATCTGTATCTTCATTCAAGTTACAAGTAGTATCATTTCAATGCACATCACGGAGCTCTCATAATGTAGCATACGTACGCAGACGCGAGCAACTCGCAAAACGAGCAACAAAAGACAGCGCGACAGATCCGAAGCGACGGATATGAATACCCTTGCAAACATAATCAAAAACGCCTTAATAACCGTCCACATTACGACCGTCTACCGCACTAAACGTGCCCTAACGAATGTTCTACACGGCGCAATAACCTCTTTATTTCTCATTTTCCAAGAATATCGCGCGCCAAATTTATTCCAGATCTGTGGATTTGCATAGAACAACTGCTAAACAAGCGGGCCGCGTTCCATTTTAATGAAGTCGTGGCCAACAGCGTGGCGGAGCTGGTGGCGCTGGCGGCGGCGGCGGCGGCGGCGGCGGCAGCGGCGGTGAGGTCGGCGGCGAGGTCGGCAGCGGTGGCGGCGAGGGCGGTGAGGGCGGCGGCGAGGGCGGTGGCGAGGGCGGCGGCGAGGGCGGCGGCGCCGAGGGCGGTGGCGCCGAGGGCGGTGGCGAGGGCGGCGTAGGTGAGGGCGGCGGCGGCGAGGGCGGCGGTGGCAGCGAGGGCGGCGGCGAGGGCGGCGGGGGCGACGGCGGTAGCCGGCGAGAGCGACCCAGCTGCGTTCGTCCGACGGGCAACCCGCAAAGGACGCCAGCAGCGCAAAAATTCCCGCGAGCGCCACGCGCCATTCATTTGTCATCTCTTGCTCGTCGCCGTCATTGCTGCCAACAACAGCATCCAACATCATTAGTGGGGAGCTTCGAATATAATGTTGGAGGAGAGATTTTTACGCAAGTTTTTGGAGCTCAGTTATTTTTGCATTATCCAACTACGGTACACAAATTGTTCACATCGATTTGAAATGCTTGTTTTGAGAAATCCAAAAACACGTTGCCTTTACAGATTGGCATTTTACGCGTTTAATTATGTGTTATGAAACATTAATATCGTATGATTTATTCATATCCATTCCGATTGTCAATGAAAAGAGTAATGTCAGCGAAGAAAATAACGAGCATTTAATAATCGAGTATGAAATGTAGCTCGTGTTCTTATCAATGATCGGTATTAACTAAAAAATCATGAATACTTGCGAATATTAAACATAGGAATAAAAATATATAATAGTTTACTAATTTTATTTCCATTTTCCATTCTACCTCTCTCATTTTTGAAGTTTGCGTCTCCAATGTAAAAACTCCAGCATGGTGCTAATATAGAATATAGTAGATAAAATCAACTACAGAGAACTATAAAAATAATTGAATTCAGAAATAAAATAAGTTATAACGAAACTAATTTATTGAAAGTGATTTTATTACACACATACCGGTCTCGGTATTTGTAGCTTTTCTACATAAAATTTTGTTTTCTTTGCTACTAATTTTTTATATTGGTAGTTGTCAATAGTTTTAAAGTAATCCATCTGTCAAGAGTTGCATTGCCAATTCGCAATTATCTCCGCTAATAACACCTTAACTTTAGATTGGCTCTGTAAGGGTTACACGTTAACATTAATAAACATTAATCCTTACATAAGGGTCATTAAATGCGCATTATAATGCATGATCATGATCATTTTCTGCGAATTTACCAAGTATACCAAATATAATTACGTTAACAACCACTTGACGGTATTTAATATTTCCGTCACAATGTTGGTTTCCAGAATATTTCTACAAATGGGCTTAACGTATCTAGTTTATTTTAAAAAAAACATTCAAAAAAATTGGGAATAATGCATTTGTTACAGACAACAACGGTCATTCTTATGTGTACATGCTCATTGACCCCTTGTCGAAGCTCCGACACATTCCATGTCTCTTATATTCGAAAACTGTCGAAAACTAACGGCTTCATTCTCGAAGAAGCCTTCGGGTCCCATTGAACGCAAAGGCGAGGCAGGGTGTGGGGTAGGCGAGCAGAGAAGGCAGCCCCTACAACGAGGGCGAAGGGCGCCCAGTTAATCACCGCCCAGCCCCATCACCCGGCCACACGCGCCGCTTCCATATTCTTCTCATGCGGGGGCGATTTACGGGCGATACCCCTGATTGTGATTCATAGGAATTTCCAAATTACGGAATGAAAGGACGGACCCTAGCAAGGGCAGCGCTGGCGGGTGAGAAGGGAGGAAGGCGGGGGAGATAGTGCGGGCGCCTGGGGGCGGAAAATGGCCGCTCCGCAGCAGAGAGCAGGGCGGGAGAGAGAAAGGCAGAGGAGCGGACGAGACCGGGTCAACGAGCGGGCTCCAGAGTTACGATACGAGGCGGACGCTCGCAACGACAGCGGAGGCGATGGCGGCGACGGCAGCGGCGGCGACGGCGGCGGCGGTGTTGACGGTGGCGGTGGCAGCGCCGGTGGTGGTGGTGGTGGTGGCGGTGGCGGGGGCGGTGGCGGTGGCAGCGCCGGTGGTGGTGGTGGTGGCGGTGGCGGTGGCGGTGCGGAGGCTGGGGCGGAGGCGGGGGCGGAGGCGGCGGTGGAGGGCGGAGGCGGTGGCGGTGGCAGGGTCGGAGGCGGGGGCGGGGGGCACCTGTTTGCGGGGGCGGGGGGTGGCGGGGGCGGTGGCGGTGACGGTGGCGGTAGCGGCGGAGGCGGCGATGGCGAGTGGACGACAGTGGCGGTGGCGGGGCGGGAGGGCGGGTGGATGAGCGCATGATGACGCTATTCAAGCGCGGAAGAGCGGGGATGACGAGAATGGCTATGGGGCAGGAAGATAAGAGGAACAGCGAGGAGTGGTTTCAAATAACCGTTACCGACGGAGGGAGAACAACGAATGAAGATGAAAGGACGACGAATGTGGCTCTAGGTGAAGACTGATAAGGGGGGAGGCAGATGAGCAATCTAACAAAATATGTTTGAAACAGAATCACTTGAAGAGGAGAGATTAATAGATATGGGTATAATAAGATAGATGACACTCAAAGTCCAACGAAATTGAAAAATGAAACCAATGAGAATATAATAACACTAGTTAGATGACCAAAACTTGTTCAGAAAGCAATGAATGAATAGTAATCCGAAAATTATGTCTGAAAAATTATGGTGAAGACTTTAACTGCGAGAGAAAACCAAAACAAGACCGTATCAAGTGCAGAGAAGAAGTGCATAACATTTGTTTAAAGAATAATACATAGAAAGTGTATATTCAGATGTTCTTTATGGTTGGGGATTGAGAAGCTGTTGTGAGCAGGCCAAATCATTGAGAGAAGTAGATGTGAAAAAATGAAGAAGAAAACACGGAAAAACCTACTTAAAGGCTAAAAATAAAAGGTGTGTTAAAGAAAGGGGCATTGAAGGTAACTAATAAAAATGACACAAAAACTTGTACGGAAATTAAAAATATTTCCAGAGCAAGACACCATATATAATTATATCTCGACAACTCAGGTTTACAACAAATCTGTGGGCAGGAGGGCATATATAAACATTCTAAAATTCATAAATAAAAGGTACAATTGATTTTCTGGATATCATACTGAACTTGTTGCTCTATGTTCGAACGATTATAAGGCTAATAACCAAAACATCTCTTTATTACATATACACGAAATACTTTGTATACGTATAAACTAAACGCCTTTCCTTCCTCGCAGATATAATGAGCGGAATGGGCATTCATTGGAAAAAAAAGAAACACCCTTAACCATTAGAGATGCAACGAAGACAAAAAAAGGCTGCGTGCGAAGTGCAGGGGGTGGAGGAGGAGGAGGAGGAGGAGGAGGAGGAGGAGGAGGAGGGAGGGGAGGAGGGGAGGAGGTGGAGGGGGAGGAGGAGGAGGTGGAGGAGGAGGAGGAGGTCCATGGAATGAGGAGCCTCGCGCAGGGACCGGGGACGAGGGGGGGCGCCTTAATTGGCCCATGAATACATTAACTTGCGATATTTTATTGCACCGCCCTCGCTGATTTACGTGCGAGAGGCGGCATACATAATGAAGCCGAGCTCGAAGCCCCCTCTTTTAAGCCCTTCCTCTCATCACCACGCTGTTGCCCGCCCAGCCCTAGATCCGACCCTGCTCGACCCGTTGCGACACGCCTCACACCGACCCAACCCGACCTCAGCCCATCCGACCCGTTCCGTCTCGTCCCATTCCATTCCGACCTGTACCGCCCATGTCGGACAGCCCAGTTAAGTTCTGACCCGTTCTAACGCGTCCTAATGCGTCCCGTCTTCTGCCGTCTCGATTCGATTCGACACGTCCCGTCCTGTTGTGCGTTATGTCCGCCTCCGCCATCCCGACCTTTCCCGACCTTTCCCGACCCTCTCCCGATCCTTTTTCGACCCTCTCCCGACCCCTTCCCGATCCTTTTTGACCGATCCTGCCCGACCCTGACCCCGACCCGTCCTGACCCCCCGATCCTTTTTTGACCCGTCCTGTCCCGACCCGTCTGCCCCGAACCGTCCTGTCCCGACCGTCCTGCCCCCGTCCTGTCCTGCCCGACCGTCCTGCCTCGAACCGTCCTGCCACGAACCGTCCTGCCTGAACCGTCCCCCGAACCGTCCTGCCCCTGCCCCGAACCGTCCTGCCCCGAACCTTCCTGCTCCGTCCTGAACCGTCCTGCCCCAGACAAGTCACTGCCGAACCTGCCCCGAACCGTCCTGAGACCGTCCTGCCCCGACGTCTGCCCCGAACCGTCTCGTCTCGTTCCGTCCCCTCCCTGTCCCGGCTTATCTTATCGCGATCCTTCCCGCCGATCCGTTCCGGCGTCCCTACCCGTACCAACTTTTTACCGACCCGTCCGGAACCGTCAACCGTCAAGCCCCCAATACGTTCCAAACCGCCCTAACACGTTTCAAACCGTCCAAAAACAACCCCAACAAGACCCAACCCGTGCCGATCTGACTCGTTCGAACCAGCCTGAGCCCAATTCGTCCCATCTCATTCCTTCCTGTCGTCCCCGTCCGTCCCGTCGCGTCCGTCCCGTCCCCATCCCGCATTCCGTCTACCTCACTCGGTCCGCAACGCACCGCTCGTTCTCGCCCCTCTCCGCCTTTGCCCGACTTGTCGCCGCTCCGCCTCCCCACGTGCATCGTTGGCGCCGCGAGGCGGCAGGAGATATATCGCTCTTGAGTTCGGAATGCTACCACGGCGCTATTCGTCATGCTTTTCAAGAACGCTAGCTCTGCTAGGAATGCGTTCTCAGTGCATTAATGATCTCGCAATTATTTTGCAAAAATTGCTGCTGAAACATTATAATATTTTCTGTTTTTCACGGACAGAAACCGACCGTAATGAATCACCAGTAATTTACTAAAATAATATAACGGCAGGCCTGTAATGTACCTACGTTTTTTTAAATTTTTGTGCAATAAATACCATGTAACTGCTTTAATCGTGTAACAATGGTTCTGGAAGATTTGTATCTGATATAAGAATGTAAAATTTCAAGTTTTTCCCATTGATCCATGCTCTGAGCCGATTTTATTAAACTCTAGGGGAGAGAGAAAAAAAAAACAATGGGTAGAACTTCCAAGGTGGTTTTATAAAAGAGGATCGGTATTTTTTGCCCATTCTTCATTGGAAGTCTCCATTTCGAAACAAAAAAAAATTCTGTAAAAACCTAATCATGATTATCAAATTCTATAGGTAAAGAAACGACAATGGAAAAACATCTTTTGCTGTTCTGGAGGTACAAGGATGGACATATAATTATGACAGAGGGCTGCGGTTAGTGATTTTCTGTCAGAGCTTTGCTTGATAGCCGCAGCTGTTGCGTGATAACTTATCATTGAGTTTACTCCATTTATATTACTGGGCCTATACTATTGGGGAGGGAGATATTTGCAGTTGAATTGCACCCAATGCAAAGTACAGGATTCCTTCGTACTTGTTAATTTTATTAGAAAAGTCAATTTTGTTGATAAAATAAGAACATCGTATTATTTTTCGTGCAATTATTTTGTTTAAAATATAGTTTAAATTTCAAGAATAGTACCTACGACGAACATTTGCAAAATAGTGTTGATTCATGTATATTAATTACATATTTTTCACAATAGTTGTATGTGTTATCCATTTAATATAAATCCTTCGCTGGCATCCTAAAATCTCAAGTGCTCATTACGATTCATATTAAAAACAGGAGCTTTGTACTAGCGTCCTACATCGAATTCACAAATTCCGTATTTACACAAGACAAAACAACGTTGCTCTGACGTCCCGAATATTCGGTGGGGATTGTAGGATGTGTCTTCCTCTTGACTTTCTGGAGTGAAGCAACGCAAACATGTTTACGTTAGCAGCAGGAAATGAATTCGCAATAAAAAGCGCCTCCGGGGATCAACAGGCAACCTCGCCCCGCCCCTCCCTTCCCCGACCCCGCGCCCCCTCCCCTCTTCGCCCCGCCCTCCGCCTTCAGAGCCCATCGCAACGGGGATCGATCGTGGAGCGTGATATGGGGGCCCCGCTGCGCCTTTGTTAATAGGGCAAGCCATAACAGTTGCGCGACGAGTGAATAACAAGCAACTCGCCCAGAGGAGGAGAGGTGGAGCTGCTATGAACTGTACCAGGAGAGATGTGCAAGACTTCCTCTGGCAGATGGGTTATTTTCTCTTCTTCTGTCGTTTCTCGATTCATTGTATCCTTGTAAAACGGATCATTAGAAGAGGCTTAGTTTTCACGAGAATTCATAGTCAATATACAAGGATTGTTTAAAGTATTGAATTTCGGAAGATAATATTATTATATTAATTAATTGAAATAATGTTTTTATTAACATATTAATATAAATAAAGAACACAACAGGCAGCTGATTTGCCTTTATTAACAAATTAAAGATCACAGGTCAAAATATATTAAAGTCAAATCTAAAGTGACGAAATGAATACAATTTGTATTATACTCGCAAGTAGAGTAGAGTTAAAACAATAACATACTTCTCTAACCACCACGATGGTCTGTCACTAATCAAACGGAATGTTCACGCAGAGTATGTACTGAAATTTCCCCAAACTTCTACAGGAAGCGAAAATTTTTACAATATTTAAAAATAGGCATTACAAATGTATAACATTCATTTCATACGGAAGTGACGTACAAGACACACACAGTGGTTAACGAATTTCTTTCCTTCTGTTGATCTTTAATTCTTCATAGCTTTCATTTATTTTGTTATCGTTTTCACTATTGTATCCACATCTGTATTTACTACTCATGCAAAAATTTGGGATGGCTTTCATCATTTTTCAACTCATACACGCACCTCTCGGTAGCAGCTACAGCACAATAAATATGTCCCTACTTCTCTCTTCTAATTATACATAATGTACTCATTTTTTCATTTCACCGTCCCTTCCTTTCCCTCGCGAGTTCAACATCCTATCTCATCTAATTCCCGATACTTGCAGAGTTTGGTACACAATGGTTGCCATCTCATACCCTGACTCACCACTGCTGTTTCCGTCAATTGCTTCCCCGGCATCACCACCGCCTCGAACCTCTCATAGCCTCCTCGCTCTCCAACCCGCTTTCTGTGTCTTTGTCCCTCTCGCCGTGCCTCATCTCTACAACCGCCCCGCCCCCTCCACCGTCTTCGCCGTCTTCGCGGCTGCGTGGCCCGCGGTTCTTGTCCCGCTGCGTCCATTTATCTTGGCGGCCCAACCACCCGCCCGCCTTGTTTCCGTGGGTAGGGGCGGGGGAGGGGCAGGGGAGGGAAGCACGTAGGCGGCGGGGGCGGCGGCGCAGAGGCGCAGTTCCCTCTGAATAGCGTCTGCGGCCTCACACCCCCGCAGCCTCCAGACAAGCAAGAAGTACGCCTCCGACAAGCGAGAACTACTGTAGCGCTTCGCGAAAGCTCTATCGGCTTCCAAGGCCCCGCCCCCCAATCCTCTGCGCCGCCTCCGCTTCAACCCTTCCACCGCCACTTCCACAGGCACCCACACTCCCCCTCGCCAGCCCCGCTTTTCTCTCTCACTCTCCACCCCCAATCCCCCTCTGCTTCCCTTCCTCCACAACCTCCCTCCCCTTGATCACCATTCCCATAGCCACCCCTGCCTCCGATCCCCTTCGCCCTCACCACCCCACTCCCCACTACTCCCCTCCCTTCGCAATCACCCTCCCCCAGTCCACTGTTCGCACAACCAACCCCGTCTCTGATCCCCTTCGCCCTCGCCACCCCCACTTCCCCTCTCGCTCTCCACCCCCACTGCTCCCCTCCCTTCCCAACCACCCTCCCCCAGTCCACCGTTCCCTCAGCCACCCCCGCCTCTGATCGCCTTCGCCCTAGCCACCCCCACCCTCCCTCTTACACTTCACCTGCACTCCCCATCTCCAATCTCTTCTACTGCCACCCCTCCGCTTCCACACTCCTCCTGTCCCACACCCTTCTGCACTCATCCCCTCCGCTTACGCCTCTGCCCCTGTCACTTCCTCCACCGCCACTTGTCCTCATGCTCCCGCCGCCCCGCGGCCGGGATTCCGGAGACTCGAGCTCTGACGTCACGCGCCCAGAGAATCCCAGGCTGGCGACATCAGGACACGACGCCCGCGCCGCGCCGGCGGCAGAGCCGCGTCCTTCAGGGCGGGGCACGCGGGTGCCTCTCACGTTCCGGCATCTCTGGGGAACACTCTCGCACACACATCGCTCGCACACACATGGGCGGTTATCTCGTATTAAAACACCGCTTCTGAAATCTTTTACACTATTCCTTTTCATTGGAAATAGGTAAACACGTAATAGATTTTCTTTCATACTACGAACTTACGAAGTAAAGAGAAAGTACTGCAATACTGCAGTGGAAAGTGGCGATGTTTTGTCAGAAAAACCCTTAATGTGAGGCACTGGTATCGAAGAAGTGGATATTTCTTGTTCCTATATGCAGCAAATTTACGTCCTCTAAACGTTTAGTCAGAATACACTCGTTGTGGGCTGTTGATCCTGAAAAATGGATTACGTAAAAATGCCAGTATATCCGTCCATAAGACGCGTCCGTTCATTTGTTCCATCATTCTTCGTTCGTTTGTTTGTTTGTTCGTGCGTTCATTGGATTGATCGTCTCTGCTCAACACTCAGACCTAAACTGTTCAGAAGATATTCTCAAAAATTTGATAATCAAAATTTTTGGATTTTTTTTAAATAGAGCAAAGTAGGCTTCAGAAAGGCGTAAGTCAATTTTTTGTTATCTCAGAATGTTCGAAAAAAGCAAAAGTAATTTTGTTTCTGTGCCTTCCTGCAAGTACAATATTGAATATAGATATTTTTCCTTAATGAACTCTATCCTTCAAAGAAAAATCTTTAATTAAGAACCTGAAATATATTTCAAAAATATCTGTTTTTGAGAAACTTTGCGTGAAATATAAGAATTTTTAAAAATATAGTTTCTAAAAAATGTTTTAAATTTGTTTGCCAACTTCCTTTACAAAATATTCACAGGTTTCATTTTGATTGAACTCTGAATTTCCAAACTTTGCATATGTTACAAATAATGTGAGAAAGTATGTGCAGTTGCAGCACCATTATTTTTTATTCATATTGTGATTTATTAGATTTATCTTATTAGATTGAAGATGCATAATTTGCTAAATAATACTTAGGCAAAATAATTGAATCGAATGCTAAAAATAATAACCCGAAGAAAAATTTATTTAAAATATCTACGCTGTTCTCAATCTCTCCGCGTTATTTACACCATCTATCTCAAGACGATTTTCTAAAAATTACCATTATTGTCAAGTTGAAATTTATTTTCATTATTATTGTAATTATCATTCTTATTTCAAAAATTATTGTAATTGTCATTCTTATGTATTCCAACATCACACTTAGTAGCGTCGTGATAAAAAAATGGATGAACTCATGGGATAATATGGCAAACTTCTCTTACTTGAACATTGTCGCTGGCGCTGTTAACCAGTAGCGTATTGAGAGTGACTTTGTATTATAAAATAAGAAAATTGTGGTACCATATCCGTAAAATAGAACTAAATTCAAATACGATTCCTTAATAATGAGAGAATTCTACTTAAGAAAAGCTCCACAAAAACTTTAATTTGAACATTTCTCTGAAACTAGAGATTTATTTAATATTTGTTTTATTGCCAAACTTGAAATATCGATATCATTGAGTAAATCTTGTAAAATGAGCATTGCCAGTTGGGAAAACAGAACAAGTGGCACAAAGAGAAGAGATATGTCAGAGGTTAAAAATTGAAACACATATACTTTGGTAAAAAGAAGGACAATATGATAAAGAACAACCTCTGGTCCGAAATAATTTTGTCAGCTCTAACACCCTACGACAAAACGACCTCCACTCATTATACCCGATGTCGCTCAGTTCTATCACGGAACACATTTGTAGCCTTCTCGCGGGTTATCGAGTTCAGTATTTTTTTCTCTGACCATATTTCCTCAAGCTTCGTTTTTTTGGTAGGATACGCGGTCAATTTATGAGAAAAAAGAGTTTACAATCGTTTGTTCCAGGCAATAAATGTCAGTAAATGACAATTGATGGTGTAAAATAAAAAGCATACAAGTGACTTTCAATACGTTACTACACAATAGCGAGTTTTCGATGAAAATACAGGAAGGCAAATGCATCCATAACACGAATTTTGACTTTTTGTTCCGTTTCTGAAACTGTTGAATAAGAGACTGCAAGTTTCACATAACATAATATGCATACATTGAAAATTTTAAAAAACCTATTTAAATTCTATAAATATTTCCTGAACACAGGTGTTCCTGAAAATTAACATTGACGTTTGCTAGTCAAATACCGTGGAATGTTTTTATGATATAAAAACTATGTAATTATAACAATATATTTTGGCCAATAAATTCTCTATCAAACCACTCAGGTAAATTAGTTCCTTTTATTACTTTCACTAGTACTATTAAACGAAAAACTACGTACTAATACTCTAGATCAGGGATGTCCAACTTGCAAGGCCTCAAGGGCAGCAACTAAAACCTTTGATATGGTGGCGGCCCATATTTTCATTACTCGGCGATCCACACCTGTTTTCCCCGTAATGTTGATCTCGTCACTTTGCACGACTACTCTGAAACGCAGGAGGCAATAGAACCATGCGTGATACCAGGCCATACCATGCATAACGTAGTGAATCAAATTCAGATGATTTTTAACTTCTGAATTTACTAGAAAAAAAATCCCTAAAATCTAAACTCCATCTATTTTTACATCAATGAGGGTGTTGACCCCAGCAGAACACGTGCGTTACGGAGAATGTTCTGGCCCGTCATGGTTACACGAAACTTTCACTTTTGTCTAATAACCTTTCTGGGGCCACAATAAATGGTAGCATGGGCCACCAGTTGGACAACCCAGCTCTAGATATTCAGAAATGTCACAAGAAATAGTCTACTTTTATCTGATTCAAGGGAAGAAAAACGCCAATTTGTAAAATGACGGAACAGAGGAGCAAATCCGAACATACGTTTTTTCTGTAGTGTTTTTCTACGAAAAACATTGCTAACAATAGCGTGATACATACAGAATAGCTCTTTCATCGAGTCATTACTTCCAGTTTCGATGGATTTCTTAGCAGTTTTTGATAAATTACTCCTGAGAATATCTGGCGAGGTATATTACATTTAATATTATCAGTTTACTCAAAGATAACATTAGCAGAACTTGAGTCACTGGTCCCGTTTCACTTTCTTTACAATTAAGCATAAGAAAATTCGGTTATAGTGAACCTGAACCTTGTACGTAGGAAATACGTCCTGGAAATTAATTCCCTTCTGGAAACGAATACATATTAATAAATACAATCGTAATGGAGAAATTCTGATAATTCTGGCATCATCGGATATAATGAACCTCGGATTTAGTGAACCAAAAGTATTAGTCCTCAGAAGTTCACTATAACCGTAGTCGACAGTACTAGAGAGCGCTTTCCCTAAGGATGAGCCAAAGTGACAGCTAGTACTGGCAACATACATGAAGTTTCTGTAGTCGTCGTGCCCTTGAGTCCATTAGACTCCCTTCCTGCATTGGTTCGTATGCAGTTGGCTAACTTGTAAATGACTTCGACTCTTCCTTTTGTGATGTCCTCGTCCGACAAAAATATAGTGCGCCGCGAGAAATAATTGAAATTAGGTAGTGCAGTGTTAAGTGCTCTTCTGTAAAAATTCTTTTTTTCTATTAAAAGTACATTGAATTTACTTTTTGTGTGATAAATATTATATTTATTTTAAAATCGAGTTGCGTACTGGTTAACGTGTTTCCTTCTATTGTGCTGTTGTTTGGCGAGCTGTGATTGAGAGATTTCTATTTACATTCGTGGCAGTTTTCTTTTACTGATTGTGAGAGCATGTTAGATTTTCCACATACGACATTAAATTTAAATATTTCCCAAACTCGCGTACGTGCATATACCTCAGCAAAACTCTGACTTCTGCACGGGGATGTTTTCACAGGAGCCATTAGCACTTTACGAACGGGTTTAGCTGAACAGCTGTCGCGGCGGAGGGACTTCTCTGAAATACATGTGATGTTCACTTGTTTTCGCGAACAGTCACTTCGGCTCATCCTTAGGAAAATCGTTCTATACCTTAGCGCGTGCTCTGCCACATTAGTTCCTCCAAGATGTTGCGTGCGCCTCCAACGGAGCGCAAAGAGCGATTGCTTTCACGCCTCGCACACACTCGCCGGCCGGCGCCTTTTGAGCGCCCAGGGATGACAGGCAATTTCCTCGGCTCGGGCCGCGGGTCGTGTCACGGGTCAGGCCACGCGGCCGCGCGATGAAGACGCACCTCCAAATGAACGCTGCCCCGCGATTGGAGGCGGCCTCCTCGCCACTTACGCCGCGATTATGGGCGCAAGGTGCTCGTTTGCGAGATTGGGGAGGGCCACGTAATTGCTTGGGCGAAGGAAAGGCCCTTGGTGAAATGTCTCATTTATACAGTGATTTTGTATTAACTCAAATACCTGACACTGGAAAATGTTTTCTTTATTATTAAAATGTTTTTTTTATTTTACATTTGTTTCAAATGAACGCTGACCCATGATTAGAGGCGGGAACTGATATTATGGTGAGAGTATTTTATTGTTGAAATGTTTATATTTAAAATCGGTTTCAAATGAATGCTGAACCATTATTAGACGCGGGGATTGATATTATGGTGAACGTAGATGGAAAATATATTTTATTATTGAAATATATTTTAAATCTGTTTCAATTGAATTCACGATTAGGCGGGGACTGATATTGTGGTGAAAGTAGATGGAAAACATATTTTATTACTGAAATATGAATATTTTAAATCTGTTTCAAAGTGACTAGAGACGGAGACGCCCAGCCTGAACGCCTTCAAGACAATTACATCGCCATTTTGGAGGGTTGTGGGAGTCAAGGGGGTCATTTGTGAGATTGGGGAGAACAACATAAGGTAAATGTCGGATGACGGACAAGCGGTCTCAAAGAGATATCTCATTTGCCGTGCACTCTCAATTTAACTCAGAAATTCTCGAGCGTGAAAGAAGATTGTAATTGTTTTGTATTTCTTTTTTGCAAAATATTTGCATTTCAAATATTTTTCATTTATCGGATACATGAAACTACTTTTTGTTTCATAATCGACAGTCATCAATGTAGATTTACATGACGCATATTTTTCAGTACAAGTATTCTTTTACATTTTCTGTCAGTTAAAATGGCAATTTGCAACCAACTATTACCAGATCGAGTGAATGATCATGTTCTCATTGAAAATAATATACATATAAGTTCATGTTTTAGAAACGTCACTGGTCAATGACTTTAAAAGGAAACAAAATGATGGTAAAAATCCATCAAAACAACTAAGAAACTAAAACGCATATCAGTAAAAATAGCTGAAATTGTATTGCAACAAATGAGTGTCCTACTTGCACTGTAGTGACTCAAAGACCTGCTTGCATTGTAAAGACCCTCACAAACTACAAGCTACTAACCACCTCATTAAATATACGCAATAAAGAGACCACCAAAAGCCATCTACTTTATTAAATACAGTGTTATAATTTTATATCAATATTTACACAATTTTCTTCCTGCGTTCGGAATCTGAAAGCGGATAACATCCATGACAGATGGCTCCAACCACGGGCTTTGACCGTGGACCAACTGCCTGCCGGCCCCGCGGTGCCCTCGCCCATCGCCCATCGCCCATCGCCCATCGCCCCCGCCCGCCGCCGCCCGCCGCCGCCCGCCGCCGCCCGCGCCGCCCTCTGCTAATGGGCTGCGTGACCCGGGCGTGGGAGCGCGGATCGGGGATCGATCCCTCGTTAAACTCGCCGAAGCCCCTCCGCCCCCGCCTTCATCCATCACCCTCCCCGCAGCAGCAGATGACATTAAAGGCATCGGAGATATTGATATTCACAAGCCAACACTTTCAGTTCTGTTTCTAGTTTTATGCGTCAATACATGCGAACTGCGTACGAGAATATATCCACAGTTGTCAATCCATTTCTGACAAAATGTTCATCGAATTTCAAACTTCCATTTTGTGTCTGACTTTTAGTCCCTTCACTGGTTCTGTGAGGAATGAACAATTATTACAAAGAAGGAATAATATTTCACGTAATACGTCTTGTTTTTAGTGGAATTCCACGCCTTTCTATAAAACAAATAATGCTGCCTATACAATTATAAGGCTTGCAGGAAGTTACTAGCGACAGTTCTAGATTCGCGCATTGAAATTAGTCCAATCATTATCTTCAAGATATTAAGACCATATTTAATAAACTAAATAGGTGAGAAACAATTTGGATATAAAGAATACAAGGTATTTCTTCTTTTTTAGAAAAGTGCTTTTTGACAAGGGAACAAAAACAAGTTCGAAGAATTGCTACTAATGCGCGATTTGTCTCCATCAATAAGTAATGCACTACCGCCAGCACCTGTAGCAGAAAACTCAGTGGTTCCTTGACGTGACCGTCAATCCCAGAGCATCCAAGTACCTCGTTGCTACTACCTTTCCTCTGCAGACCTCCTCGTACCTTCGAGTTAATTCCAGCGGCCGCTCTACTGTGGCCGCCTCTGCTCCTCCGCCGCCGCAGAGGGCGCATCCCAGCTGATTAACCTCAAGAGGCGCTACCGCCCCCCACGCCCCCACCCGCTCGCCCACGCTCAGACACGGCCCGGACCGGCCGTGCTCTCTCTGCCGCGAACTGCTCTCCGTCCCGCCCTCGCCTCGTCCCACCGCCCTCACTGCATCCCAAAGGCCTCGTCCCGCCACTCTCGCCTCTCCGCCCTGGCCAAACCCCGTCCCCTCACCGCCCCCTCACCGCTCCCTCACCGCACCCTCCCACCCCTCCCCGCCCCTCCCACCCCTCCCCTCCATGCCCCTCCCCCCCTTTGCCACCTTCTCGCCGCCCTCTCGCCGCCCTCTCGCCGCCCTCAACCCGCCCCTCCCCGCCCCATCTCGCCTCTCTCCCCCTTCGCCACCTTCTCGCCGCCCTCTCCCCGCCCCCTTCCCACCCAATCGCCACCCTCCCACCGCCTTTTCGCCCCCCTCTCGCCCCCCTCTCGCCGCCCTCAACCCGCCCCTCCCTGCCCCGCCCCTCCCGCCTCGCCACCTTTTTCACCGCCCTCTCCCTGCCCCTTCCCACCCAATCGCCGCCCTCTCCCCACCCTCTCTTCCCTCTCTCCGCCCCCTCTCCGCCCCCTCTCCGCCCCCTCTCCGCCCCCTCTCCGCCCCCTCTCCGCCCCCTCCTCCGCTCTCCCCCCTCTCCGCCCCCTCTCCGCCCCCTCTCGCCCCCTCTCCGCCCACCTCTCCACCCTCTCTCCACTCTCTCCCACCCTCTCTCCACCCTCCTCTCCACCCTCCTCCCTCTCTCCACCCTCTCTCCACCCTCTCTCCACCCTCTCTCCACCCTCTCTCCACCCCTCTCTCCACCCTCTCTCCACCCTCTCTCCACCCTCTCTCCACCCTCTCTCCACCCTCTCCCCACCATCACCCAGTCTAGCATCGCCTAGCCCCGTCCTCGTCTAGCCCCACAATCGCCCCGGTCCACCCTCGCCGCGCTCCGCCCTCGCCGCACCGCTCTCGCCCCGCCCTCGCCCTTGCCTTACCTCAGCCCGCTCCACTCTGTTCCGACTCCGTCCTTTCTCTGCCCCTCCCCGCCCTTCCACCGCTCAGCCACACGCCCCTAACTCAGCCTCCCACCCCATCTTTCGCGTCCCAGCTCCGTCCCCGTTCCCTTCAACCAGACCACTGCACCGCACCACCGTTTCCGTCCACCCGCTGCCCCACCTCCGACGACCCCGTCCTACTTTGTACCCAACCCGCCCTCATTGACTTCCCTTACTCCTCTCTCCTACCTGCGCCCAACCCCGCACCCCCATCCACCGCCATCCGCCCTTCCCGTCCTTGCTTCTGACGCCACCTCCACCCTCACCCTCACCCTCACCCCGCCCACGCCCCAGACGCCGAGGCGCCCGTCATGCGGT
This sequence comes from Teleogryllus occipitalis, assembly GCA_011170035.1. Taxonomy (NCBI): domain Eukaryota; kingdom Metazoa; phylum Arthropoda; class Insecta; order Orthoptera; family Gryllidae; genus Teleogryllus; species Teleogryllus occipitalis. The sequence continues at coordinate 56,393 of BLKR01015201.1, read as the reverse complement.
CAATTTACCGCGCCTGCGGCAGACGAGGCTCGGACGGGAGGCTGGGGCATTAGTGTCGCAGAGTTCGCCGTTAAGCGGCCGACTTCAACTCCTTGTTTTTCTTCAGTTTCTCAGCTCCTTCTCCGCCAAACGACTGAGCGTCCTCCTATTTCCTTGCTCAATACCCAAGTTGTTACCCTGTTCTCCTTAATTTGTTCTTGAACTAACTCAATAACTCGAAAAAGAAAGATGACACTGGAATGTGGTGTAAGTTGCATGCGATTGCAGTATAAAATTTACATTTCGTAGTGCAACACTAGTTGTTGCTAGTGTTAATTGGACTTCAGTTGGAACAGCGTCAGAAGTTTCGGTTGTTGAAATTTCATATTTACCAAGGAAGTTAACTTTGAATACTTGTAAAAGATCTGTCTGCCATCCTTACCCTTTGCGTAGACAGAAAACTGTATTTTCTTCTATTTGTCTTCATAGACATTCAAACAGCACCCTACGTTACGAACATTTAATGCTTACGTTTAAATAATATAGATAGATCTTGACGTGCATAGTACCCTACGCAATTTGACCTCTTGCTATTCTCCATTGGCCAATTGATAACTTTGCATAGATGAGAGTTATTTTATCATCATTCTAAGCGCGCTCCAGCAATTTATGAAAGGTATGAAGGTATGAATTTATGCGAGGTTGGTTGTTTCATACGGTGATCTTGACAATGCCAAAGAGAAGAATGTGTGGTTCGTGAACGTTCCCGAAATATGTTCCCGCTTTAATGACTCAACGCAAGGAAAACAATTTCCAACGCGTGATGTAGTAAAAGTACATTAAGTTAAAAAAACACTCATATTAATAAAAAAAAGTGCACGTGTTATCTTTTCAAATTTTCTTCCGCCAATGTCTTTGCAAATAACTTTACATGTAAATAACTTTCTGGCACCAACTCAGCTGTTCAGCTTATCTCCATGTTAAATGTCTCTTTTCTCAAAATGCAATATGGTTGAGTCGTGTCAAAATTACTGTAACAAAATTCTGTAACTTTGAAGTCACTACACAAACCAGCGACATTTTTCACCACAGTACTAATTTTCAGGAAAATTCTCGTCGACAATATTAAATAAAGAAGTAAATGTATGCTCATAAAATCAAATTTTCATACGGAAACTTCTACCATCTTACACAATTTTATCCTCTAACTATGAATAAAAACTCTTTCACCACCCACTGACCCTTTCTCCCTAGCACTATCTCATTTCGTAAAAGGTAGAGCCCGATAATAAATCGGGTAATAACTGTCGGACGAAGTTAAAATTTCATCTATTCCCGGGATAGAAAATTGCCCTTCCCTTACAAAAGAGAGGGAGCAAGATGGGGCGCTCTAAAAACGGAAACCAGGGGCTTCTCCTCACAAAGAAACTGAACCCCAACGCTCAGCAGGAAAGTCGAAACTAAAAGAGAGATGGCTGCAAATGTCATTTTGCATATGCGTCATCACGCACACCCCAACGAATATATAATGGCTCTATGACTTCATCCCCTCTGTTTCTTAATTCACCCCGGCGATGAAATGTGTATTTTTTAATACTAATACGTTAGTGTGGAAGAAAAACAGAACGAGATAAAAAATACATGTAAGTGAATGTGAACAAAATTATGTGTCGAATATATTACTTATTAGTCTAGTTGGTTGGTTGGTTGGATGGTTAGTGATTCCGGGCACGCCAACAGATTAGATTAGTCCCGTAAGTGTAGTGCATGTTTTCCTCGGGAGATGGCTGTGATCTTCCCCCGCTGGATGGCGACATCCGGCGACGACCTACCGTCGGCTAGCCCCCTAACTAGACATCAGCGGGGCACCGCCACAGCCGAGACAAGCTCTAACCGGCCGACCGATCTCCCGGAATATGTGGTTGTGTGTGTGTGTGTGTGTGTGTGTAAGGGGAGAGGATAGGACAAGGAAGAGGAACGAAAGATCGCGCGCGGTCCGTGGCCCGTTTGTTAGAGTACTGCTCCGGCATTCACCTGGTGTGGATCCGAGAAACCACGGAAAACTACCGAGCAGCCGGCCGCTAGAATTCCTCTCCTAACAGCGACTGAATTCGACCTAGCTGAAAAGCTAGTGTCGAAAATCTTGCCGCCGTCAGGTCTCGAAATTAGGACCTCCCGATCAGATGCGCTGCAGTGACATTGGTTGATGCACTGAGCTACCGCTTCCTGCACTTATTAGTCTGAAAAACCTTAACATTTACTTGGTGTTTTTCCTAGTAATGAAATATTGAAACCGTGTCCGCAATATTTCCGTCTAGGCAAATCTAAAGCTAAATAATGACCGTGATTTTTATTGGTCTGATTCAGTTAACAGAAAAGTGAATTCAAAATCCGCCTGTCTGAAGCTAACACATCAAAGTGCTTTTTTATTCTAAGCCTTGTAATTGTTACGTTACACAGCACCCTGTAGATTTAACTTGTGACACCAACCGCCCGGGGCACAGTAATCTATACGGCTACTACTTTGCGGTCCAGTCGCAACTTCACCCGCATCTTCCGCCCTCTCACCCGCTCACCCGCTCGCCCGCATGCAGCCTCCCCAGGCGGTGACGTGGCACCGCTGACTCACGCCGTCGCCCGCCCCACCGCCCCGCCCAGGGCTCCACGCCGTCTTCGGCCGCGTCCCCGCGAATATAGAACGATTTTCCTAACGATGAGCCCAAGTTACAGTTCACGAAAACAAGTGAACATCACACGTATTTGAGAGAAGTATCCCTCCGCCGTGACAGCTGTTCAGTCACGCCCCTTCGTAAAGTGCTAATGGCTCCTGTGAAGACATCCCTATGAAGAAATCTAAGAGTTTAGCTTAAATATATGCACGTACGCGAGTTCGGGAAATATTTAAATTCAATTACGTCTGTGGAAAATCTCTTAACATGCTCTCACAATCAGTGAAAGAAAACTGTCACGAATGTAAATAGAAAGCTCTCAATCAGAGCTCGCTACACAACAGCACAAAGGCCGGAACCACCTACATCGGTACGCATCTCGCATTCAAGTATTGGTTTTAAAATAAACATAATATTTATCAGACAAAAAGTAAATTCAATGTTATACATAAAGAAAAAAAGAATTTTTACAGAAGAGCACATAACACTGCACTTCTTAATTTCAATTATTTCTCTTGGCGTACTATATTTTTGTCAAATGGCATCACGGAAGGAAGAGTCGAAGCCATTTACAAGTCAGCCAACTGCAAACGAACGAATGCGGGAAGGGAGTGTAATGGGCTCAAGGGCACAACGTCCACAAAACCTTCAGTTATGTTGCCAGCACTATCTGTCACTTTGGCTCATCCTTAGGAAAATCGCTCTATAGCATCACCCTTCGGCCTGGGCGCAGCTAGAGAGGGCGCATTGGGTTGACTGATTCATTCATTCATGTGTCCGGGCACAACTCCCGTTGTAATTTGCCCCGTAAATTTTGTGAATGTTTTACTGTAATACCGTGAGGGGCGTTCCACCCAGCTGGAAGATGAGATTCGGTGACGACCTATAAGTCGACTAGTGGCGCATTGGGTTGACTCACTCATTCATGTGTCCGGGCACGTCATCCCCCGTTGCCATTTGCCCCGTAAATGTAGTGAATGTTTTACTGTAATACCGGGAGGGGCGAGATCCTCCCAGCTGGATGATGAGATCCGGCGCTGACCTATACACCGGGACTGGTGGCGTATTGGGTTGACTGCTTCATTCATTCATTCGTCAACACCTGTTGTCGTTTGCCTTTTAGTGTAGCAGCCTTCTTCCCCGCAGGATGATGAGATCTGACGTCGACCTATAAGTCGGCTAGTGGAGAATTTCGCTCCCCAGGAAGGTCCCAGCCAGGACAACCTCAAAGCTCTCGACTGGTCTCCCAACATGTGCGGCAGTTTTTAGTGCATATAAGTGTCAGTTTGTGTACGTGGTGAGGATAGGACAAGGTAAAGGAAAGATAGCGCGCGGTCCGCAGCCCGTTTATAAGGGTATTGTTCTGACATTCGCGTGATATTGATCGAAGAAATTACGGAAAACCACCAATCAGAGCCGGCCCCTAAAATGACTAAACATCGAGACGGTCGGGACACGAAATCTAAAACCTCCCGATAAGAGTCGATGCAGAGCCATTGGTTTGGTTTGTCCTAAAGTTTACTGCTATATACTCAAAAACTTTAACACTTCTCTGAATAAGCACCGCAAATTACTGGTTCTATTTTATCTCACGTGCGGAAAATGGCATCGCAATAGTATTTCAAAGGTATCATTATTCATTAATAACTAAATTCGTCATGTAAAGCATGAATCCCCATGAATATTTAGTGGCCTTGAACGTAAACATTAAAGAAGTTCATATTTTTCTAAACAGTATATCAAAATATAATGCTAATTTTTCTACATACTTGTAGTGCAGGTATAGTGGGGCAGGTAAATGTGTCTCGCGTTTATCAGCAGACTTACCTGAAACAAAATACAGATATTGATAACATAGTTTACGCATACGCATATTACGCTTAGCGGAGGATACAACTGAAACAAAATAATAAATTAACAAAAATCAAATTAGAACATTCAAAACCAAACGTTTTCAAAAAATATCAGACTCATTCTTTGCAACATATTTATATTAGATACATACAGCGTTTGAATACTTGCATACTCCAGTACTGAAAATGTAAATTTATTTTCACTAACAATCGTTATTAATTTTTACTCCATTAAACCGGACGCAGTCTCACACTTTGTACATCACACCAAACCTATTGAAGTAAATTGAATATCTCATACACGGTAACATAATTTTCCGCAAATTCCAATTAAATTATATCATCAAAGTTAAAACTCACTTCCACAAACGTTCAAATTATCTAATTTCATTTTGCCAATACTCTATTTAATTTTAATCCTTCAAATTAATTTTACGTTTTTAATGTCAGTGCATGATATATGCGAGATGTTGGAGGAACGAGATGCACATGTAAATACCGCAACTAATGAGTTTGATAAATTTGAAAATTCCGATTGTTCATCATCGTAAATACCAATTTTCTATTTTTAAAAAAGAAACTCACGTACAGCACTAACGTAATTCAATGTTATGAACTACCAAAGTAAAGGTTGAAGCTATAACGTTTTAGAATGGGATTTTTAATGTATGAAGTAAGGAGAATATGATGTGAAAATGTATTTATTGAACATAAATAATTTAAAGATAAAATAATGAAATTCAAATGTAATTTTTATCATTTATTATATCACTTATCATCGTTATGTTACGCTGCAAGTTCGTATACAGGTAATTTCCAAAGTAGCCATTTAACATTCACATTATCCAAAATGAGTGGAATGTCTGTAATAGAAAGATTTTTGAAGTTCAGTTCGGACTTCCGTGGGTTGTATTTGACATTAGCCATCGCAAAGTGGCTAGAGTAGGAGAAGTATATTACGGCGTTTGGGAATAGCAGAAATGTGATAGCTGGTGGAAAATTTCTGAAGCTAATGAAAGTCAAGTGTGGTCAAAACGTGTAGAGTGTATTTCTTCTGTGTCAGTCGTAAATTTCTATTTACACACAACGATTTAACACTATCTTAGTATATTCCATAGCTGAAGCATTGCTCCACACGTGGGCATGCATGTTAAGACGACGAGGCTCTTGCCTTCGACCTACACAATTTACCACCTTTGTTTTGTGCACAGTATAATATCCCACGCTTTATTTCCAAAATACTGCTTGCAAACACACTACACAAGACAATAACCTTGCTTTATCCAATGCCTTATAACATTTACCACAAGAGGTCTAGAATGATTTGTTTATTGCCACTCATACAGCTTGATCCACAACGTGCAAATTAGCTGACTACTCCGAGTTTTAGGCATATTTCGAATTTTAGCCGAAACACGTACACGAGATAAGTGTACATATTTGTAACTTCAGTTGACTAACCCACCCGCAACGTAAAATAAAATGTGTGTGAGAGATTTTCCCCGACGGTCGCATATCCTTCCTGCCCTACTTTCTTCAACAAACCACTCTGTCTTCACTTACTGTCCCGCTCGGAGCTTAGGCTGCGATTTGTGGAACCCGCCTCCTAACAATCTCCTCCAGGCAAGGTCCTGGTGCAGGGGACCTTTTTAAAACAATTCCACTGCCAACACTAACTATCCCGCTCGGAACATAGGATGCGATTAGTGGGAGCTGCCTCCTTTGTGGTACAGAGGGTAAGATCCCTGGTGCTGGTGACATTTTTTAAACAACCCCACTTTTTCGCAACCCAATCATTTCGGAATATGGGTTGAGATTTGTGAAAGTCGCCTTCTGACAATCTCTTCCAGGCTAGGCCCCTAGCAGTAAAGGTTGAGCAATCCCACTGTCCTCACTGGCTAACTCGCTAGGAACATGGGACGCGATGTGGAAGCTGCCTCCTGATAATCTTCTCCAGGCAAGATCCTGCTGCAGGGAACCTTTTTAAAACAATTCCACTGCCAACACTAACTATCCCGCTCGGAACATAGGATGCGATTAGTGGGAGCTGCCTCCTTTGTGGTACAGAGGGTAAGATCCCTGGTGCTGGTGACATTTTTTTAAACAACCCCACTTTTTCCCAACCTTATCATATCGGAATATGGGTTGAGATTTGTGAAAGTCGCCTTCTGACAATCTCTTCCAGGCAAGGCCCCTAGCAGTAAAGGTTGAGCAATCCCACTGTCCTCACTGGCTAACTCGCTAGGAACATGGGACGCGATGTGGAAGCCGCCTCCAGATAATCTTCTCCAGGCAAGGTCCTGCTGCAGGGAACCTTTTTAAAACAATTCCACTGTCAACACTAACTATCCCGCTCGAAACATAGGATGCGATTAGTGGGAGCTGCCTCTTTGTGGTACAGAGGGTAAGATCCCTGGTGCTGGTCAAATGTTTTTAAACAACCCCACTTTTTCCCAACCTTATCATATCGGAATATGGGTTGAGATTTGTGAAAGTCGCCTTCTGACAATCTCTTCCAGGCAAGGCCCCTAGCAGTAAAGGTTGAGCAATCCCACTGTCCTCACTGGCTAACTCGCTAGGAAGATGGGACGCGATGTGGAAGCCGCCTCCAGATAATCTTCTCCAGGCAAGGTCCTGCTGCAGGGAACCTTTTTAAAACAATTCCACTGTCAACACTAACTATCCCGCTCGAAACATAGGATGCGATTAGTGGGAGCTGCCTCCTTTGTGGTACAGAGGGTAAGATCCCTAGTGCTGGTGACATTTTTTAAACAACCCCACTTTTTCGCAACCCAATCATTTCGGAATATGGGTTGAGATTTGTGAAAGTCGCCTTCTGACAATCTCTTCCAGGCAAGGCCCCTAGCAGTACAGGTTGAGCAATCCCACTGTCCTCACTGGCTAACTCGCTAGGAACATGGGACGCGATGTGGAAGCCGCCTCCTGATAATCTTCTCCAAGCAAGGTCCTGCTTCAGGAAACCTTTTTAAAACAATTCCACTGTCAACACTAACTATCCCGCTCGGAACATAGGATGCGATTAGTGGGAGCTGCCTCCTTTGTGGTACAGAGGGTAAGATCCCTGGTGCTGGTGACATTTTTTAAACAACCCCACTTTTTCGCAACCCAATCATTTCGGAATATGGGTTGAGATTTGTGAAAGTCGCCTTCTGACAATCTCTTCCAGGCAAGGCCCCTAGCAGTAAAGGTTGAGCAATCCCACTGTCCTCACTGGCTAACTCGCTAGGAACATGGGACGCGATGTGGAAGCCGCCTCCTGATAATCTTCTCCAGGCAAGGTCCTGCTGCAGGAAACCTTTTTAAAACAATTCCACTGTCAACACTAACTATCCCGCTCGGAACATAGGATGCGATTAGTGGGAGCTGCCTCCTTTGTGGTACAGAGGGTAAGATCCCTGGTGCTGGTGACATTTTTTTAAACAACCCCACTTTTTCCCAACCTTATCATATCGGAATATGGGTTGAGATTTGTGAAAGTCGCCTTCTGACAATCTCTTCCAGGCAAGGCCCCTAGCAGTAAAGGTTGAGCAATCCCACTGTCCTCACTGGCTAACTCGCTAGGAAGATGGGACGCGATGTGGAAGCCGCCTCCTGATAATCTTCTCCAGGCAAGGTCCTGCTGCAGGGAACCTTTTTAAAACAATTCCACTGTCAACACTAACTATCCCGCTCGGAACATAGGATGCGATTAGTGGGAGCTGCCTCCTTTGTGGTACAGAGGGTAAGATCCCTGGTGCTGGTGACATGTTTTTAAACAACCCCACTTTTTCCCAACCTTATCATATCGGAATATGGGTTGAGATTTGTGAAAGTCGCCTTCTGACAATCTCTTCCAGGCAAGGCCCCTAGCAGTAAAGGTTGAGCAATCCCACTGTCCTCACTGGCTAACTCGCTAGGAACATGGGACGCGATTTGTGGAACCCGCCTCCTAACAATCTCCTCCAGGCAAGGTCCTGGTGCAGGGGACCTTTTTAAAACAATTCCACTGCCAACACTAACTATCCCGCTCGGAACATAGGATGCGATTAGTGGGAGCTGCCTCCTTTGTGGTACAGAGGGTAAGATCCCTGGTGCTGGTGACATTTTTTAAACAACCCCACTTTTTCGCAACCCAATCATTTCGGAATATGGGTTGAGATTTGTGAAAGTCGCCTTCTGACAATCTCTTCCAGGCTAGGCCCCTAGCAGTAAAGGTTGAGCAATCCCACTGTCCTCACTGGCTAACTCGCTAGGAACATGGGACGCGATGTGGAAGCTGCCTCCTGATAATCTTCTCCAGGCAAGATCCTGCTGCAGGGAACCTTTTTAAAACAATTCCACTGCCAACACTAACTATCCCGCTCGGAACATAGGATGCGATTAGTGGGAGCTGCCTCCTTTGTGGTACAGAGGGTAAGATCCCTGGTGCTGGTGACATTTTTTTAAACAACCCCACTTTTTCCCAACCTTATCATATCGGAATATGGGTTGAGATTTGTGAAAGTCGCCTTCTGACAATCTCTTCCAGGCAAGGCCCCTAGCAGTAAAGGTTGAGCAATCCCACTGTCCTCACTGGCTAACTCGCTAGGAACATGGGACGCGATGTGGAAGCCGCCTCCTGATAATCTTCTCCAGGCAAGGTCCTGCTGCAGGGAACCTTTTTAAAACAATTCCACTGTCAACACTAACTATCCCGCTCGGAACATAGGATGCGATTAGTGGGAGCTGCCTCCTTTGTGGTACAGAGGGTAAGATCCCTGGTGCTGGTCAAATATTTTTAAACAACCCTACTGCTTCCTTAGCTAATCATCTCGGAATATGGGTTGAGGTTTTTGAAAGTTGCCGCCTGACAATCTCTTCAAGGCAACGCCCCTGGCAGTAAAGGTTGGACAATTCCACTATCCTCACTGGCTAACTCGCTAGGAACATGGGACGCGATTTGTGGGAGCCGCTCGCTAGCACAGGTGGCAAAGCCCCCGGTGTCGCTCGCAGAGGCGATAGTAGCTGGCCATCAGTCCCCGTGTTGTAACCCCGATTCCCCGCCGACGCGCCGGAAGGGCACCCACGCGCCTCGCAGTGCCCTCGCCGCCCTCAGGGGATTAACCCACTTCGCACGGGGGCTCCGATCGCCTCGCCTCATCCCTGCCACCCTCTCGATGTCCTCGTCCCGCCCCCGCACCGTCCTTCCTCCGCCCCGGCGCCTCCTCGCGCTAGTTTCGTCTTGGCAACCCTGCCTCCTCACCGAGATGGCCCTTCGACGCTTCCAAGGCCTGCCCATGCTACTCCTGAACAGCCTCCGTGCTGTGCTCGTACTCGCTATCGCTGGCCCCGTATTGGTTTCGTGGCGAACCCGCAGCTCTCTTAGGCTACAGCCATCTTGCCCCCGTAGTGTTTGCACCCATATTAGTTCTCGTTTTCTCTATTTCTAGCAGCTATCGTAACGACCTTGAAGTCTCCCCTTGAAGGTACTCACGTCTCCGTAACGCTCCTTTGTTATTGTCGGGCTCAATCCAACTGTCCTTTCACTTGTCCTTTGTTTTGTAACTTCATAAGTTTGTTGACTTCACGTTGTATTCACGAAAAATTCCCTCTCTTTCCCTTGCATGACCTTCTACGCATTTCTTGTTACCCTCACACATATATACGCTAAATACAGATATTTATAATGTCACTTGAATACCCCGCTCGCAACATGGCATAAGATTTGTAGGGCTTGCGAGTTTCTTTGACGCCCGAACACTCTTCCTTCGCTAATTAAAAGACTCTCGAGCCCTCTCCTAAACATTCCTCGGCTGAATCAGCGCATGTCCCACAGCGTTCTCGCACTGTCTAGGCCGATCCTATGATACCCATCCATTATTCTTCGGTTTTCATAACGTCACGTGTCAAGACATGTCTTCACGTTGGAATATGGCACGCCTTTTCGCGTCCTTCTTGGTCGTGCCGCTAATGTCGCTTGATCTGCGGCACTGCTTGATACGTTCGCGATCTTGCGCAATATAGCGGCACGATCGGGAGAGACTCGAAAAGTCGTGCCATATTACATCGTGAAGACAGGCCTTGACGCGCCATGCTATAAAAACCCAAGTATAGCCCCGATCTTGTGCCCTCTTCCAGTACTCTTGCACTGTTCACGTGCGTTCGCTTACACGTCATTTTCTCTCCCAAACTACACATTGAAGCCCATCCATCTGCCTGGTTTACTACAGTGGTCTAGTGCAGGGACGTCAGACTATAGAACTTGCGAATTCACATCAGTTCGGCTCACACGGGACTATCCGCTAACCGATGTGTAGGTCGTAGACAGGGGAAGCAGGTGTTGGCAAACTTCACGAGAAATATGAGATTTGAGTCCAGAAAATAAGTTAGTATTTCATTTTATGATATTAAAAGCTTTTTATTATCAATTTACATATAATCCATAATCATATAATTTTTATTAATTATTCAAGTTTTTCTGATCTTACAAAAAGAGTCCAACCAGTTAATTTTGTAAAAACGCGAAATAAAAAAAATGTTTCAACAATGAGTTCTATCTTTCTTACTTTCACGACGAAGAACATTATTTACATTGTAATTTATAGTTTCTGGAATGGCTCATGGGCAGTGTGGTGCTAGCGTTCTATGATATTATTCTGTGTTTGAATCGCGGTCGAGGCAAAAATATAGTAGCTTTCCTTAAAAATCGTCCCAGCTTCTGTAGCTGTGTGACGAAGAAAAGCTCACGCAGGCGGAGTTCACTAGTTTCGGAGAAGGGAATACGTCATGTTCGTCATGCGTCGCTCTTACCCCCCCCAAGCATGGGATTCACCTAGATCCAGGCATGGAGGACATGTCTGGGAATGTCGGACCCAAAATGCTAAATTCATATATACATTTTATTTTTTAGCGTTTTATGTTTTTAATTTTTTAAAATAATCTTCCATAATTTTTTTGACATATTTTTACACTAAATTCGTATTTTATAAAAGTATTTTCAACATGTTTTGAAGACATTTTAAGGTCTAGGAAAACGTAGTTCACGTTTCCTTTCGTCGCGTCAAAACTGCCTTTACACATTCCTGTGAAATTGGAGCATCCACTCTTCGACGAAGGCCCTGTTTTCCCTGGTGAGCACGAGTGTGCTCCGAGCACGTCAGCCTTGGTTCTAGTGTAACCTTCCCAGTCTTTGTGCAGGTTCTCGCTCCGGTGTCGCTCTCGTGCTCCCTGCTCAACCTCTAAAGATTTGCGCGGTTTCGCGAGGCCCCACGCATCCCTTGCGCTGTGTCCACACTTCCACCCACTTAGACTAACCTTTCGCTGAACTCGCGCCATGTTGCTGCACGTTCGTGCCGGCAACTCGCATTCTCTACTGTGACTTTCTTCACAGCACTGGGTTGTCAGCTTTTCAACAAGAGCATTTCTACAAGAGAGTAATTCGCGTAGCCAAAAAACTAATTGAACTGGTGTCATGAATTCTGTTATGCTCATGTTTCTTAACAACGAAACACACTTGTCAAAATTAATGAAGATGAACAATGTCGCAAAAACAATTCTAGATGTTATTGTCAAATGAACACCCTTGTTCTATTAAAGGCATAGTTCTTAATTCAAACAACGTAGCTCCTCAGTATAATAAAAGTTAATATTTCAGAGAACATTTTCTAATATTTTTAGCAATTATTAGTGGAATGGGCAACACTTAAACTTTCTGCTAATCTAAAAATTGGATTATCCGTTCAAACTTAATTCCTCGATCTACAAAATTTTAAAACATAACATTAATGGTGAATATGAGGCACATTTAAGAATATTCTAACACGAGGCGAGGTTAATAATAATAATAATAATAATAATAATAATAATAATAATAATAATAATAATAATAATAATGTGTTGCAACTAAAATTTATTAATATTTCTATCATTTCCGGAGGGACGATTCTTCATTTACCAACAACTTGTCCTGAAGCAAACAAAGGATCATTTTGGCGTTCGTTGTAAAAACCGCCAATTTTAACGGTCATACCTTCAAAACTGAAAAAAATTACCATTTTGAAAGCAACATCAGAGGGACCTCTAAAATAAATTAACATCGACGAACTTAAAAATCCGAATGCTGGTAAGAGTACACGAATCTCGGTTTAATGCAACACACTGTTTATTGTTTAGTACAACATTCCCTTGCCATGAAAACATGCAAGCGTTACGTAAATAGCACTCTCGAACAAATTTACCGCTTCAAAGTTTACGCTCAGATCCGTTTTGACACAATAACGATAGAAGGTTAATCATTTGATTGTATGATCGTGGAGAAGTGTTTGCAGATTCTGGTTACAATAGGGTTGCCAACAATGTTCATGGAAAAGGGACAACACTCGATAAGGAAGAAAAAAAACGCATTGACACATTTCCTTTTTATAAATATATAATTTAGACTAATATCAGCTCTGTTTCTTTCTTCTCTCTATTTGCGATTCAAGTGAGAAGATTCGTTCACAAAATGCAGATGAAGATTATCTGTGCGTCTTTTTTTTTTAAATCGCTAGGGGTAGGCACTATCATGCATATGTGTGTCATGTGCGTGTATCTGCGTTCAGAAAAAGGATATTCGTGGTTTCTAATCTGAATTAAACAACAAACTATACAACGTAGCAGATGTTAGTCATATAATCAAATAAATGACAACAAATGTTAAAAATTTACTAAAGGGAGTACATTTAGAATACAAAGGAGGATGACAGGACAATTGACTTCAATGTAGGAGTGTCCTCCAAAATGGAGGACGGTTGGCATCCCTAGGCTACACAAGAGAGTTTGTGCAACCTCGGACGTTAAAGCACTAGCGACTTCTGCGCATGCGCAGTTCAAGTTTCGCGTCACTTTAATGCACCTGCTCATGCGCAGAAGATTGATTGTCGTGTCCGCTACGGTGAGCACAACCTCCCTAATATGAAGTGTAAGTATGTAACAACTCCCACACGTTTCGAAAACAAATTACGCAAGTATGTGTAATATAGGTACAAATTACGGAAGTATATGTATGTCAGGTGCGCCGTTTATAAAAAATACACCGTCGTAACTTCAGTTGGAAACTTCTTTGGGAAATTTATATATATATATATATATATATATATATATATATATATATATATATATATATATATATACCTTTTATTTGTATTAGAAATTGAAGTTAGAAATAAACCTATTTTTAACAATTGAACGTCATAAACATTGTATTCTAGCAAAAATTTAACACAAATAAATTCAAACCATTAAATATATTTCTGCGAAAGGAATAACTTGTAGTCTAGGACGAAGCCTTCCTTATTTGAAGTCGTCGTCAGCCGCCCCACCCATCCCTACTCGCCCACTACAGAGCTCTCCTTCCCACCCAGCGACAAACAAGCGCAGACAGGCACGCGTCGAAACTCGCTTGAAATTCGCAAAGCGCAACGTCGGCGCCTCTCTCCGCCCTCCCCTTCCTCGTCCCCCTCTCTCCCCCCCTCACCCCGCCGTCGCGCCGCGCAGGTTCGCCACTCGTGCGTCCGAAACAAGACGCCGCGCTCGAAACAAAGTTGTTATTCGCGTGTTTGTCCTGGCGGACGCAGGAAATTTAATCAAGAATTTTTCTTATCCCCCTTCCCGTCTCCTCAAACCTCGGTTCCCGAAGCGCACAGCGTTGGCTCGTCCATGCCCCTCCCGACGCGCGGCACTTCGAGAGCTCGTTCGCTGTCACATCGAACAGACGCGGATGCCCTGCAACTCGTTCGCAGTTACAGCTTGCTGACTCACTGCTTCCAGTATTTCGCAAACTTGCAATGCCTCACCTACTAACTTGCTTATTGACTCACCTAACGCATTCCCCGACTCCCCTACAAACTTATTGATGCGCCAAATGGCTCACTGATTTACCAATTGACTCACCGATTCTCTAACTAAATGATTCACTAACCAACTCACCAATTCACCAACTCACTCACCAATTCACCCACTCACTCACCAATTCACCTACTAACTCACTATTTCACCAACTAACTCACTCGCTCTCTCAACCTTACTTACCATTCACACTCGCTAAACCATTTTCCATCTAACTCACCAACTTCATTCTTAAACCATTAACCCATCGAACTCACCCACCATTCCCACTTGCTAACTAACTCATCCACTTTGCTCATTCGCTCACAGACTCTCACAATCACTGGGTCATTTATATATTTAGTGCTTTCACACACCTCCCAACTTTCCATGTTGTTTGTGCGTTACATACTCTATCATTTTCTTCCCCTTTCTCCTCACATATTTTCAATTCCCTATCAACTCCTTTTTACTTTTTCGCTACAGAGAAGAGAGAAAGTTATGTAATATTGCGTGAAAATATGGCGAATTTTAGACAAAAACTCTTATTAAAGGGGCCCTGGTAAGGAAAAAGTGGATAAATCCATTTGCTAATTTTAGAAAAAAATTCTCTATCCCATGGTGTAGCCAGCATCCATGTTTTGCGGGTCCTTCATACCGACAAATCGAATAACGGCAAAACGTCTGCCTTCCGTCCGTCTGCAAACAACGCTACAGGCTAAACTGTTCGGTCGATTTTCTTTAAAATTGATATTCCTCTATCAATCTGGTTGATGCCTTGGCCCCATGCATTTAAAACCGATATTTCAATTTTTGGGGTATTTTACATGAAGCCCCTGGGACATTTTCAAAACATTTCCAAAAAATTACTCCGTCGTTTTTGATTAAATTTTGTTATAAGATAGTGAAAAGGACGTTTAAGAGAATGGTGCAGGTCTCATTTTGGTTGGAAATCCTTATTCTTTGAAAATTACTAAAGTACACATTTTTTCGGCGTCTTCCTACGACTACAATTATGAAGATACATATTTTTGTCTTTGATGAAATCTGTCCTTTAAAGGTAGATTTTGAAATAATTTTGAGTGAAACTATGGGCGAGAAAGTACGTACTGTTTTGGCACCATTATTTCTTCTACGTGTATATGTTCGGTCACAAGCACACTCAAGATTCCCATCACTTCCAGAGTGACGTTTTATACCCGTAGGCTCCTGCCGATGTTCTTGCACACTTGTTGACTCTACACGCTTGACTTCGTGCCCTTTCTCCTGCCTGTCGATCCTCGTTTATTCTACGCGGTCCCTGCCCATTTTGGTATTCACACCTCGTCCACAAGCGCGATCTGCTTACTTCTCGACCCCCCCTTATTGTATGCACTCGCTCGCTTCACACTCTCGACGATTTCCCTCCTCTCGCTCTCCCCGCTGCCCGCCTCCCGGCAGCACTTGTGCTTCCGCCGCCTCCGCCAGTTTTGGCGCGAGCGACCTCGGGGGAGCTACTTTGGCGACGTAACGAAGTTGGACGCAGAAATGCGAGTTTGAGTTGATGAGGGAGATTATTTTTTCCTTCTCGTTCTTTCTCCTCCGCGAACGCGAGCAGCCCCGATGCGTCGGTTGAGTTCGCGGCTGCAGCAACGGGGTAGGGGTGGCTGTGGGAGGGTGGGCGGATAAGGTGGAGTGAGGGCGGAGGAGAGAACGTCGACGGTGGTGGTGGTGACGAGGATGGTAGAAGAAGCGGTGATAGGGATGGTAGAAAGCGCTATGGAGAGATTGAAGAGTGGCCAGCTAGTTGGGGAGAGAATAGCAGGGTAGGGTATCAATGGCCCGTGGGGATGGAGAGTTCGAAGGAGTGGTTATATGAAGGAGGTTGAGGATTGGTGGTTTTAGGAGCGTAGGAGTAGAGGTTTTGAAGGCACCTGGGAGGGTAGCGGGCAGGAAGCAGAGATAATACCTGAGAAGGAACCGGAAAAGTTAGCGGAGAGGGTAGCAGAAAGTAGCGGAGAGGGTAGCGGAGAATGTAGGGTAGAGGTAAGAGGAGAGGGTAACGGAGGGCATTGTGGAGAGGGTAACAGAGTATACTGGGAAGGATAGAGGAGAGGGTAGCGGAGGGGATAACGTAGAGAATAGCGGAGACGGCGGAGAGGGTAGCGGAGAGGGAAGAAGAGGAGATAGCGGAGAAGTGGCGGGGAGGATAGCAGAGAGGGACGAAGAGGTGACAGAAGAAAGGTAGTGGGAAGGGAAGCTGGGAGGGTGGCAGGGAGTGTGGCAATGAGGGTGGCAGGGAGGGTGGCAGGGAGGGTGGCAGGGAGGGTGGCCGGGGGGTGGCAGGGAGGGTGGCAGGGATGGTGGCAGGGAGGGAGGCAGGGAGGATGGCAATGAGGGTGGCAGGGGGGGTGGCGGAGAGTGTAGCGAAGAGAGTAGGGGAGAGGAAAGAGGTGAGAATTGAGAGAATAGCGGAGAGGATGGCAGAGGGAGTACAGGAAACGTTAGCGGATAGAATAGCGAAAAGGGTGGCGAAGAGAATTCCTGAGCGGAGACAAGGGTGATGGGCGAGTGTGTGGGCGGGACGCAAAAATGAAAGCTCAGGAGAGAAGGCTGTAAGAAGGGGCGGGGCATTCGCGGTTGCAGGGACGGAAACGTCGCAGGAGTGGTGGCTGCGGGTGGCGGGGGCGGCAAAGGCGGCGCGTGCTCCGAGGTCACGAAGCGTCGTTTGTTTGCGAGGCAGAGGAGGACAATGGAGAACCAAGTGCCTTGGCGCGGAAGTTGCCTGATTTAGCGACGAGTGACATCGACGCGACACAGACAAAAGGCGCGGCCGACGCACAGAAAATGACAAGGGTCGCGAAGGAAAGTGTGAAGAAACACTTGCAGAGAAAGCAGACGAAGAAATAAAACGGAAGGGATAGTAAAAGGAGAAAATACAAACAAAACCCTGATGCTAATAAAAAGAGACAATGAAACATCTCGAAGTGGAGTTAAGGCCACTTCACATTTAAATAAGAGCGCAAAGAAAGCAGCTTTCTTGTATTGCTTTGTGTCAGTAAAAATTAGACTTTCACTGTGACCTCTATAATTCTGTGACCATGCGCTCACAGAATATTTAATGAGCACTTTTTAAGTCTCTCTTCGAATGGTATACTGGTAGCAAGAGTAAAATAAAAATAAAGATAGTGCACTCGGCTTCTTAATATACTATACCCCATTTTCAAATCTCTTGATAGTTCACAAAGAGAATTTTAATTACCACAACCAGAGGTAAACAGTACTGGAGGCAATTTTGAACAAATAAAAGTCAAACATATTCGTCTTGTAGAAGTGAATTAGGCGAACTTTAATGTAAATTTCTTCAGAAACCTTTCTGTGACATTAGTGTCAATAGAAATATGTAGTGAAACTGTTGTAACCTTGTGTTTATAACATCACCGGTTGATTTGTTCACGCGAAGATCAAATGAAGACATTTGTGCAAAGAACTTTTTCTTGTATACAGTGACGGGGCGCCAGAGTAGACAGGATGCTCAGTTAATAAATATGTATTAATAAGATTTCCACCCTTTGAAATGTTCAACTGGAGGAAGTTGGAAAAGAAAACTTGAGTAGTGGTACAGTGGTAAGAAATATGATAATGTATATTTCCGAGTTGTATTGAGCATCGGACTCACATTCAAGATAAAAAAGCTTACAATCAGGAACATACCACATTTGTAGATATAAATCATTGAAACTAATGATAGTAAAAAATAAAAACAATGGTTTCACGTCACTTCTCATTGCTTACTCCCTTTTTTATGTTTAAATTGTCCCAGAAGAACGATAGGTCTGGATGACAGTGAAGATACTGAAATGATAGCAGGGAACACAGTAGTGACGGTCATAAGATATGTACTGGCAACGACGGGACAGTCAACTTTATGTGGAGGTAGCGACTGAGAGTAATACAGTTTGTGTCTACTAAAGGGGCGAGGCGATTAGAACTAAATCGATAGCGACACGGTAGAGATGATGGCGAAGGCAATGATTATCACAACAGCCACAGTTACGACCGTCCAGTGGCACTAAATTGAAGGAATCGTTGGTAGTAATTGCGTCACAGTTACAGCCGCCTGGAAGTGCGGTGGCGAAGTCGGCGGCGGCAAGTCAACGACAACCGTAGACGTACACGACGGCAGGGTGCGAATCTAGAAGTTTCATCAGGGAACGTTCAAACCTTCAAGGTGAGGAGAGTGAATCGCCGAATTGATGAGTGAAACGATCATATGCGCTTACACCACACAATAAGAATGTTTGCAGATTTGTACAACCATTTATAATGGCATCTCAGTATGTAAAAATCTCAATTTTATAAGCATGTTCACGTCTTTCCATGTGACCCTCTAATAATCTAGGGCCTAATAATGATCTCTAATAATTAACGCTCTAATAATGAGACCAACTGTTGGAGGATTTGGAAGCATCACAAGCAGACTTCTATCTTTGTGTGAATAATTGTATACATGGTTTTAATATTTTAACAAGAAGTCATCATCTGTTTGCTATTACCAATGGTCGTAAAAGTACATTTGCCTTGAATTGCAGACGTAATTGGAGAATCAATCTGAATGAATCTCCAGAATGATTTTTGCCCCATTACCTTCATTTGGTTTCAACGTTTCAGACTGAAAACCAAAAATCGGGCACCTACATGAAGTAATTGCACACCTTACAGGAAGAAATGAAAACTTTTACAGCTAGGACAAACATCTCTCTACGGTTAAAATTTCAGGATATCAGAGGTATCAACTATAATTAGCAGGCAATATAAATTTACTATACAGAAAATTTAGCCATATACATGTTTCGAGAATTTTTTTTCCTATCATTAGTGGATCTACAATATTAAAATTGAATTAATAAATTAGCACCTGAATAACTACGTCATATAGGAAATACATAATCTGAATGAACATTAAAATTATAAAATAGAATTCTTCTTCTTCTTCTTCTTCTTCTTCTTCTTCTTCTTATTATTATTATTATTATTATTATTATTATTATTATTATTATTATTATTATTATTATTATTATTAAATTGATACCTCTAATATCCTGAAATTTGAATCATGGATTACCACAAGATCTCTGCTGCCACTACAGAATTTATTTCTCTACGGATTATGATCCTCGACTCCCGCTCCTCCTTCAAATTCCCATCCTGTAAAGCGGTGAAGATGTAGTGGCGTTTTCAGCCCAGTGTCGCCGAAGCGTCAGCGGCGGAGACCGGCGGCTGCGGTAGCGGCTTCCAGTGGGTGACGGCGGCGGCAGCGGCGGCGCGCTCCAAGGGCCGCGCCATAAATGATGCAGTTTAGCGTTTTCCGTTGGCGGCGCCCGCCGCAGCCACTCGCCCCGCGCGCCGCCTTTCACCGCCCGGCAGCGCCTCTCCGCCGCCGCTTTCTTTATCGACCGCCGCCTTTATCTTATCGCCGTCGGCGGCCGTGCGTCGGGGCGGCCGCCTCTCGGCTTAACGACGCCTTTTTTAACTCGGACGAACGAGGCCTCGGCGGCGGAGATGTCGGCGGGGGTGGTCGTAGTGATGGGTGGAGGTAGAGCTGGCGGAGGCGTTGGTGGCGGTGACGGAGGCAGGAGTGGTGCCGATGTGGGTGTCTGCGGCTGTGGCTGCGGCAGTGGAAGTGTCAGTGGATGTGTCAGTGGAAGTGTCAGTGGAAGTGTCAGTGGAAGTGTCAGTGGAAGTGTCAGTGGAAGTGTCAGTGGAAGTGTCAGTGGAAGTGTCAGTGGAAGTGTTAGTGGAAGTGTCAGTGGAAGTGTCAGTGGAAGTGACAGTGGAAGTGACAGTGGAAGTGACAGTGGAAGTGACAGCGGAAGTGACAGCGGAAGTGACAGCGGAAGTGACAGCGGAAGTGACAGCGGAAGTGACAGCGGAAGTGACAGTGGAAGTGACAGTGGAAGTGACAGTGGAAGTGACAGAGGAAGTGACAGTGGAAGTGACAGTGGAAGTGACAGTGGAAGTGACAGTGGAAGTGACAGTGGAAGTGACAGTGGAAGTGACAGTGGAAGTGACAGTGGAAGTGACAGTGGAAGTGGCAGTGACAGTGGCAGTGGCAGTGGCAGTGGAAGTGGCAGTGGCAGTGGCAATGACAATGGCAGTGGTCATGGCAATGGCTGTGGGTGTGGCGGTGTCGGAGGCAGAGGCAGTGGTGATGCCGACAGAAGGTGGCGGCGGCAGTGGCCGTGGCGGTGACGGGAGAGACGGTGGTGGTGGCATTGCAATGGCGGGATCGCAGTCGGGAGGCAAGGGTGGGGACGGAGGTGATGGCGTTGGCGAGGACGCTGGTGGTGGCGGGAGCGGGGGCGGGGGTTGCTACGGAGGTAGAGGGGCGGGGGCGGAGTCCCGGCGCCCTCGCACCAGCACGCCCACGCACCCAAGCACGCAGCGGCCGCCCCCGCAACGCAGCGCTCGCCCGACGCACCCGGAATGCCAGGGGCCCATGTTGCCTCCTTGAGGAGCTCCTCCTGCGCGCCCTTAAACTCACTTTACCGCTCTTCTGCGCCCTCCCGCCTGCTTCCTCGAGTCGCTAGGGCGTCGTTGCTGCCTTCGAGTGCTACATCCTGTACACGAACGTCCAATTTCACCGTTTCTTCGCACGTATTCGATCGTTTGTGCAAGGGTTGTCCAAAAAGGTTCCCATGCGATAGCATTTAAAGATAGAAACATTACTGTAAAAATTTGGTCTTCAACATTCTTCTATATTTAACATACTACATAGCTAGTACGTCCAAGTTTCTATCCTACTTCATCTCCAGGTTCCCTCCGCTACCGCTGCCTAGGTCAGGGATGAAAATGAAAATATGTAGGTGAGATTTGGGGAAGGGAAGAAAAGGAACACTGGAGAATAAGTAGGGAAAGTGAGGTGGGTGCGCAAAGATTTCTGTACTTAATCTGTTGAGTGGATCTCGCAACTATGCGACAAGAAAACCTATCCAGTCAGCATACCCTTTCTGTACCGCGTTTTGGCACAGCTTTAATCTGGTTGCAGTCACAGCAGACCCATGTTCGAAGTACCACTATAGTAAGACGAAAATAGTTATCATTTGTTAACGCCGAGTAAAGCCGCAAACAACTAACAGGCCGGTGTAGTGGAGTAAAAAAATTAGAATAGTCAGTACTTTCCTTCGAAAGATCTACGTTGCAGCAGCACTGCCGCTTGCTTTAATTTGGTATCAGAAGAAAAAATAAAGAACCTTTTTTAGAACACCCGTCGTACATCCCACACAAGTTTTTAAAGGTGGGACCAGAACATTACAGATTTACGTTTGCCTTTGTTATGCCCACTCTCTTCACCATGGTCTACAAATTGATTCGGTTTCTCAGAATTTCACATTACTTCCTAAGAATATGAAAAGTAAAATATTCTTACTGTGGATGAATTTTCATTCTCTACTTCAAAATAATATTTTTTTTGTTTGGAAATGTTTAATTTTACACCAACACTATCCTCCTTCACTCGGAACGTTCGAAAACTTTCAATGTGGATAGAACACTATTAATCTCTCATAAACGCAATCTAACCGGAATATGTGCGGAAATAAAAGAGTTCGGAAGAAAGTGAATGTTATAGTAAGCGATAACAAATGCAAGATATCGTAGCCAACGATGTCATCGTGGCCGCGATGACATTTTTCATTTCACCAATACATCCTGTCAGCAACGCCTAATCTACATTTCCACTATGAAACCGATGATATTATTCGCAAAACAAAACATGACATGGCATAGCACAAATAAAAAAGGCATGAGAAAATGGGATGAAGCTAAGGACGACATTTCGAAAAAAAACTGACAGAAAAAATTGTGAGAGTTTAGATAAAATACGGAGAAAACGAAAAATATTCGGAAAACATTAATGACGGAGTTTTGAGACCGCTAAAGCACAACAGCCGGAGAAAATATTACAAAGCCCAGGAAGAAGGTACGCGAATGAAAAAAACCATTCGGGATAAAAAATAAAAATAAAAGTGGAATAAGAAAGCGGAAGCCCGTAAGAGGGTGGACTGAAGGGGGCTCCGGTGAGAGGGCAGCCGCGCTGGGACTTGGAAGGGGAGGGGAAGGGAGGGGAAGGGGGGCTGCTTGGAGCAGGATTTGCGAGCGGGAATTTCCTCGGGCGAAAAGGCCGCATCGTAAATCGATTACGGGGCGCGCGCGTGTATAAACGGAAACACAACGAGCGCCGCATAAAATCATCCGGGCGGGTTGGCCGACGGCAAGCCGGAGCCAGCCAGAGCCCAGCCGGGTTTCCCAGAGTCCATGCATATTGTTTGTCGAGCGAGCAAAGGGCCGTCGCGGAGCGTATCTCACGGCGGCTCCGGGCCGTACTCGTACATCCATCTCCTACTCGTACCTTACTTGTATCTCGCCGGGCCGTACTCGTACCTCCATCTCGTACTCGTACCTCGCCGGGCCGTACTCGAACCTCCATCTCGTACTCGTACCTTACTCTATCTCGCCGGGTCGTTCTCGTACCTCTATCTCGTACTCGTACCTTGCCGGGTCGTACTCGTATCTCCGTTTCCTACTCGTACCTTACTCGTACCTCGCCGGACCGTAGTCGAACCTTCACCTCCTTGCTGCTCTTATCCCATCCTCCGAATTCTTGTTCTTCTCAAACACTTCCTTTAACCGTTTTCTCTCCCCACTGCGCTCTTTCTCTTCCTCTCCCGATTGTCGCCTTCCTTCCTTCTCTCCTGAAACATCCCCCCTTCCTTCTCTTCCCTTCCTTTTCATTCTTCTTTCGTTACCTCCCGTTTCTCCCTCTCAACCAACTCTCTTATTACATCACCTTTTCTACATCTTTTATTTCTCGTATTGTTTCTGCCATTTTCTCTATACCTGCTGAATTTTCTTACTTTTATTTTCCTCTTGGCCATTTAATTCATCTTCCTCTCATTTCTATTCTTTGACCATTCTTTCAACCCGCCCTGTTCCTTATTTTCCTTCTCTGCATCCTTTCCCTGCCGTACAAAACTCTTCCTTGGCTTGGCATATTCGAGGAATATTTCCTGATCGGAGGGAGAGTGGAGAAGAACTACAAGCCCCACGCAATGTATCCTGCGAGGAAGGAAACCTACGCGCCGGAGCCCGCAGCTAACCACAGACAATACAAAAGAGATGTTGCTAGAAAGGAAATATGAATGTCTTATTTTCATATTTTAAATTCGAATGGAGATGTCCCCTTAGGTATTGTACCTTCGACTAACCTCATCAATATTTCAATAGGAAAATTAAAATTTATTTAGGACATATTCAGGGTACTAGCTCATAAAATTTGGGAATGGGGAATTCGAAGTAAAGGAAAACTCTTCACCGATACACCTAACATTGAAATATCAAATTGATTAAGGTGCAATGGAACCAAAATTAAAATTCTCAGAAGTCCTAGTTACTGCCAATAATATTTACATAATTTGGAATGTGAATTTCTGAATAGTTAACAGGTGATTTAATGTATATTGAATGTCGAGAAGTATAAACACTTGAGCAATATTATATGTATCAGGTAAATGATGGCCTGTTAATTAATAAAAGCATATAAATGTAAATTCGTTATTAGTACCAAAACCACCTGTTATATTTGAAATTAATGGCCATTCAAATAAATGAAGAAACACCAGGAACTTCGCCCAAATTTGACTTCACTCCGTAAAAGTTTTGTTTCGGGTTCGAAATTGCGTGCTTTGCTTCTTTTGTTTCTCATCAAGAAACAAAAGCTACTAACTTCCAAACGTATCAATTCCTTCCAGCACGCAAACACAAAACTAACCATCCGAAATAACGATCTTCTCCACGGAACCAACCTCCCAAGCGGTGACATCTTCATAAATAATCGTCCGCGCACCCACCCTTTAAATCTCCAATTACTGCTCCAACGGCGGCGTCTCAATCTGCTCCCACCATGAATATGTATGTATCTAATTATTGAAAAGAATGTTTGGCGTCTGCCCACTTGGACGGCTGAGAAACGCCATGGGCAGGGCAGGGCGGGCCGGGGCGGGGCGGGGCAAGCTCGTCTAAAAGTTTAAATTGAAAAGTCACCGCCGCGTCGTCTACGTCACTCGAGGGCGGCGATTGGCAGAGGGCAGGTCACGTGGTGGTGCCGCCGTCGCCGCCTCCTGTTTTAATTAGAGCCGCGCGCGGGGGTCGAATGGGGGCGTCCCGATGCCTCCGGCGCCGCGAGGATTGATGGGTGCGGAGGGGGGGGAGGACAACAGCGACGGGAAGAGATACTGGTGACAGGTCCGGAATTGGAGAAGCGCGCAACGAAAAGAATCGGTAGCGGAGAGAGTGAAAAATCAATTAATCCGGTGTGAGTTAAACGTTGGCCTGTCTTAAAACTGTACAACATGTTTCATTGGTGTAAGATTACTACAACAGCTGCTGTTAATAATTATCATTATTTTCTATCACACAGAGGTGAAAAAAATGCTATTTTCATATTGGCATGAAACCTATGGTTGCTATTATTATTATTGCTGTTGTCACTGTCGTTAAATTTGTGGTCTAATGAGAAAAACAGATCACTTAATATTAAAACAATAATATTATATTGGAATTTCGTACTAGCACATGGTCAAGATGGTGATTGAAAAAGGTGTATTTATGGCAATAAATATTTCATTTTAAAGGGTCTGCATCGTTTCAAGTAACCTACCAAGAGCTGAATTCGTGAAAACGTCCACTAGTAACCTACTTCATGTCAATGATGTAAAGATTGTAAAACGCAGCTATATCATATGCGTTGGTCTCATCAGTGGGTTGAAAAAACGAAGTGACTTTCGATTCTGGATGACAAGCACAGTGTCTGCCAAGTGTGAGAAAAGCAGAGCTGTGGCAGTGGGGAGGCAGTATCGCAGTGAGACGCCTGCGAAGTTGGAAGGCGGTCCATGGGGGTCGGTGGTTTTCCAAGTGGCGCGGCGGCCGGTGCACGGGAGAAGGGGAAAGAGGGGGAGGGTCGGGACGCCGTCAGCCGCCGCCAGCGCTAATTACCTGTCACCAAGCGGCGGGCGCCGGCCGACCCGACGCCAGCAGCCTGGACCGCCAGGCGTCGCGACGCCCCGCGCCGACGCCTCTGCGCATACCACGACGCCCCGACGCCTTCCACCCTACCACGCCTCCCACCCGCCCACACCACGGACACTCCAACAAGGGAAGCTTGAAAGAGAGCATAGGAGGAGCAACTAATCAAAACGGATACTGTCCACTGGATTGACTGATTTTTTCGTGTTACCGGGCGCGTCAACTGCTTTGGTCATTAGTCCCGTTAATGTAGTGCATGCTATTTTTCTCGGGAGATGGCGGTGATCTTTCCTCGCTGGATGGCGAGATTAGACGCCGACTAGAGGGGGTCCCCCTAACCAGGAATCTCCCACCAGCGGAGCACCGCCCCAGCCGGGACAAGCTCGAAACTCCCGGCCGGTCTCCCGGAATATGTGTAGTGTAGTGTACGTTAGTGAAAGTGTGTGTGTTAGGGGAGAGGATAGGACAAGGAAGAGGAAGGAAAGATCGCGCGCGGTCCGTGGCCCGTTTGGTAGGGTACTGCTCCGGCATTCACCTGGGGTTGATCGGAGGAACCACGGATAGGACAAGGAAGGAGACGGAAAGATCGCGCTCGGTTCGTGGGCCGCGCGGTCCTTGAGCGAATGCGGTAGCATTCTCCTAGTTTTGATCGGAGAAACCTCGGAAAACTACCAATCAGAGCAGCCAGCCGCTTGAATTGTCCTCCAGACAGCGACTGAATTCTACCTAGCTGAAAAGCTAGTGTCCTGTCCACTGGAGTGGAAATTGAGTTTGATATGAAATCGTATAGTTTTTAATACGTTCTACACGCTCCTGCATTCAGATTTCTTGAAAATGCATTTTAACACATTAAATTAAATGCCTTTTGAACTGTACTGGTAGAACGCACTTTGGAACTGAGGGATATAACAAAGTGTAAATATAACACGTACGATAGTCCAACGTCATTTATCACTGGGTTTGCAACAACTGCTAGCAAATTGAATTCTAAAATATCACAGAAAAATAATTAAACTTCTGCACCAATTACGGCGATTATAAATGGCATTCAAAATTACCGAAACGATTAATCTGTAACAAGTTTTTTAAAGTGCAAACGACCCAACTCCATAAAAACCGATTGGATTAA
This sequence comes from Teleogryllus occipitalis, assembly GCA_011170035.1. Taxonomy (NCBI): domain Eukaryota; kingdom Metazoa; phylum Arthropoda; class Insecta; order Orthoptera; family Gryllidae; genus Teleogryllus; species Teleogryllus occipitalis. The sequence goes on along the minus strand of BLKR01015201.1, from coordinate 29,859 downwards.
TGAGCTTAACACATGCCAACTTTTGAAAGCCCCTGTCATTAAACATGCGATGCGCATCAAACACAACCATCATTCTTCTGGGGACAAATTGCTGCGAATTCCGAAAATGAAAACTTTGCTGTCTCGCGGTGACAAGATATTCGACTCTAGTTAGAGAGCTAGGTCAAGTTCAGCCACTGACCGGAGGAGAATTCTAGCGGCCGGCTGCTCTGATCGGTAGTTTTCCGAGATTTCTCCGATGAAAACGGAGAATGCTACCGCATTCGCTCAAGCACCGCGCGGCCCACGAACCGCGCGCGATCTTTCCGTTCCCTTCCGTGTCCTGTCCTCATTTCTTAGTTACACCCACTTTCACTCGCATATACTACACTACCACACTTGTTGGGAGCTTAGAGCTTGTCCCGGCTCGGGCGGTGCCCCGATGGTGGAAGATACCTGGCCGGGGAAAATCCCCGCAAGCCGACGTAGGTTGGCGCCGGATCACGCCATCCAGCGGGGAAAGAACACCACTACCTCCCGAGGAAATAATCATGCATTATACTTACGGGACTAATGACCTTAGCAGGTAACACGCCCGGAATTACCAATCAATCAATCAAACCGAAAATGGAAAAAAACACCGGTCCTATCTAAGGAAAGGAGCGAAAATGGAAAACACATCGGTCCTATCTACGGAAAGGACCGAAACACGTCGCCTTCACCTTCCGTGCGCTGCCTCACGACACGCTTGCTACCTTGTGCGAGCAAGCGGAGGCAGCCGAACGCGGAGGGGAAGACTCGCCATCGGCCGAGGCACGCGTGGGCAACGCGACGACGCGCCCCTCCTGCCACACCTCCCAATGGGCCTGAGCGCCACGGACACTTTGAGCCAAGTCAATGCCGTGGCGAACAGAACAGAAGTCAGTGCAGTGCTGTGGGAATGAATGGATATGTATATAATGAATAAATGATGCGTAAATGAAAAATAAATTAGAAAAAGAACCACATAGAAAACCATACAAAAACATTTTGAATTAACAAAGAAAAATAACAATAACATTTTTCGTGTAAATTAAGTATACCAAAGAAAGCTCTCTGTAGGAGAGCAAGGCCCGTTTGGTCGCCGCCCCCACGCGCTCCTCGCATCGCTTGCGTGGCCCGGGCGCTTTTTGCCGCATTGCCTGCCCCGCGCCGCACCGCACCGGCCGCGCCGCGCCGCGCCTGCGGAGGCGCAAAGTTGTGTTTACGGCGCCGCAGGCTGAGCCCCGTCACTCACCGCCACAGAGCACCCTCGCGCCCCATCTCTCCCTCCCGCTCCCCTCCCCTACCGCGCCCCGCCCACGCCAGTTGCGTGCCGGCGGAATGGCTCAGAGGCGGCACCTTTTTTTTTTTCCATTTATTTCTGCTTGGCCCGAAGGCCCTCAGCATCCGAGTACGATACAGTGATGTTACATTGAATTGCATTAACATTGATTGAGAAAAAATATAGACATGAATGCATTGAGTACATGTGAATTCAATGTGAGAAGCCACATCGGGTACATGATAATCAAGGAGGGTCGAAGAACTGTCGCAGTAGTTTTCGCTTTAGTCTATTGTGGTGAGGATTTTGTTTTCCGATTTTGAAATGTACGGCTGAGGCACCGTTGTCCGGAAGGTTGTAGCCCTTGAGCCTCGACGATGGCGGATTTTCGAGGTAGCTGGGCAGTCTGGAAGAGAATTCGGTCGGCTGGGTGCTCTCTTACATAGTTTCCCGTGGTTTCTACGAACAATATCAGGCAAGTGCCAGATAGATTGATTGTTTCGTGTTTCCGGGCGTGTCAGTGGACGTGCTCATTATTCCTGTAGTCCGAGGTCTCCTGTAGTCGAAGTCCGAGGTCGTATTCCTATTAATTAAAACAATATGTTCGGTGACCAAAGGAACAGGATAAAATATATCTTTGTGAGATAATCCCTGAATGCCGATGTGCAAATGTGGGAAGCTCTATTCTCGTAATCTGGGATGCTACCTCAGAATTCGTTCGGCTGCCAATCCGTCGGTCTCTCGTTAATCTGCCCGAGGTCATTCAACGGTCGTCGATTGTATTCCACTTGAGAAGCAGTAGGTGGCCGCACTACTGACAGTTTTTAGTGGCTCATTGTCGGAGAGATGTTGAGCAAATGCCACATCTTTCCCTGAAGAATTCCAGAACTTCGAATATATGACCGCACTTCCTTCCAAAAGTGATGTCCAACCTCACCACAATACTTAGTATCAGCCCACACCTGTCAGGAATAACGTGAAATTTGTCAATTTATGACATAAATAGAATATCAACAACCTTCAAAACAATAACATTATCTAGTAATGAGAATGGTACTTTTAAAATGTCAATAATGAAATGTAGCAGGGTCTAAGCTAAAAGATTTTTTCCTCTTATATATCACCGTAAATAGCATACACAACGTAACAGTTATCACGAACATAAAAACTACGGACGTAAGCCCTTCTAAGACCATATCTGTAAGACCCCTTCCACCCTCCCGCTCCCATTCCACCCCTCTTCTTCCTGCACAGGATTTCCCTCTTCCTGCACCATTTTTTTCTCCATCCCCTCAACACCCCTCACCCTCCTACATCACGTGCACGAAAAGTGCCGACAGATATCAGACGTCGCCAGTGAGGAGAAAAGGGAAGAAAAAGACACGAAAAGAAAGGAAATTTAAAAAACCGAAATCCCCCGAGGACGCTGGGCGCAATCCCGAAAAGCGGTCGCGACAAAGAGCGAGAGCGCGAAAATACCCGAAGGAACACGAGCGAACACGAATATTCACTCTCCGACCGGATGCAGAGCAGCTCGGCGGCGCCGCAGGGCGTGGGGCCAGGCGGGGGGCGGGGAGGGGAGGGCGAGCGACGCTCGGAGGAGTATACTTTGATAAAGGCCTCCCTCGGGACTTAAACCTTGATAAATATGCTAACACGCCGAGTTTTATTCCACGCGTTATCACCATATTTCGCCGTCGCGCGCAAGGCGGGCGGCGCCGCCGCCGCCCCGCCTTGACGCGCAATTCCCCTCCGCTGCCGCCCCGTCCTCGCTGCCCGCGCCCCGCCCTGCCCCGCCCCTTCGCTCCTTATTGGGGCGACGTCGGTGCGCGAGAAAAATGGCGAGGAGGAAATTTTCAGCACTCGGGCACGCGGGCGGGCGCGCGTGCGTGTGGAAACGAAACAAGCCGCGGTCACAGCGAGACCGATTTATGACGCCTCTTGTGTTTCTTTCAGCGGCGGTGGCGGGTGGCGGATACGGGTGGCGGGTAGCGGGTGGCGGGTGGCGAATGGCGAATGGCGAATGGCGAATGGCGCTGGCGGTTGCTGGAGGCAGTGTCGGGTGGCAGTGGCGCGGGGCAGAGACGGATGGCAGTGGCGGGGGTCAGTGGCGGGAGGCAGTGGTGGGGGCAGTGGCGGGAGGCAGTGGCGGGGGGTAGTGGCGCGGGACAGAGACGGATGGCAGTGGCGGGGTCAGTGGCGGGAGGCAGTGGCGGGGGGCAGTGGTGGGGGTCAGTGGCGGAGTTAGTGGCGGGGGTCAGTGGCGGGAGTCATTTGCGGGGGTCAGTGGTGGGAGTCAGTGGCGGGGAGCAATGGCGGGGGGCAGTGACCGGGGCAGTGGTAGATGACAGTGTCGGGTGGTAGGTCACTCATCCAAAGTGGTACACTCATCCAAAGGACACTCATCCATCCATGAGACTATTGACATATGTATTCTCTTAGTCCGTGCTTCATTAGTGTTTTAGTCAGTGGTCTGTAGAATGCATCTGACACGAACAATACAGCGATGGCCCATATTGGATGCTAACCCAGTTCCTCTATTAAAAAGAAGATTTGAAGTGCACGTTTTTTAAGATTCTGCAAAGTAAATAAATGGATTGTTCTCATGCAAACATTTTCCAATTAGCAGAATGAGAAAATAATAGGGAGTACGAAGGTTAGAGTGCAGGTTTCATAACGCTCGAAAAATGAAAGCGCGTCACCAACCAACCTCCGAATTTGATTTGGCAGGAATAAGCTTCAAAGTAATTGATTACTTGATAAACTGAACTATAATCATATGTCTCCACTGCCACATGACAGACGAAAAGTGTTCCGTCATCAGAATGTCATGTTGAAGGCAATATCTCAACGAATTATACTATAACTATATTGCTGTGTAATTTATATCATTTGGACTCGTCACTAAAATTAATGTGACTATCATTAACTACTCCACACTACGGAGAATAGTCAGAGATTATTATAAATCAAATTGCTTACAATCAGTACTTACAATACGCATCATTCGTTTAAATGCAGTGGAAGACGAAACATAGTCTCTATGTAATTTTCTATCTATTTTAGGTGACAGCATGTGGATCATTTTGTATCAATACGGGGAATAGGGAAGGCCTACGAAAACTTCTCAGTAGCTTAGTGGTCAGATCAACTGAACATAAACCAAGGGACTCGGTTAGATTACAAGTCTGGATGATTAATGGTTTGAAAAATATGAATGATTAAATACATTTCTTAGACAGTAAAAATGTCACCTCGTGTATATATTTCGTGTATGGAACATACTCCGATATAATTGCCTCATCAACTAAGAAACGCATTATTGAGTATTAAACTGTAGTTGTTAAGAGTCGAGACACGCTCGTTAATATCTCTGCGAAGTTACTTTTATTAATATAAATTTTTCTCAAAAAAAGGTACGTTACTCCTTTGAGATTTGAATTCACAATTTCAATAAAGGGGAGGGTTGCATTTCAAGAATATAAAATAAAAAACTCTGGGACGAAAAGTATTCTTGAATCACATCGTAGAGGCATCATATCAATTGAAAACGAAATTTCAAAAGAAATGAGAAACGTTTCATTTCGTCGGCAAACTAGCAACTTTCCCAGAAGGGGCACAGAGCACTGACAGGTTCATCCATCTCAATGCAACAAAGCTACCTCCAATTACGTGAGCGGTGAAATCGAAATTGTCACGTCCCGAAACGAGAGCGGCAGCGGCGTGCTGAACACTAATTTTTAGGGCACGGACAAGCTCCGAGTGGCAATCACTCCGAAGTCAGCCCCGTCCATTAGGGGCGGCGCGTTATGCGTTTCGGAGAGCGCACACGCAATTGTTTACAGTTAATGATTCAAGTGGCACCTCGCCATTAGCGCAGCACACGCCGAGCGCCCGCGCGTGGGGGCGTGAGTGGGAGTGGGATGGGCGGAGAGGGGTGGAGCGAAAGTGGATTCGGAGGTATTTGCGGGAAAATAGAAGAGAAGTCAGAGTAGAGGAGAATACTGGGGTGAAGGTATGTATGAGACTGGGAGGTGAATGGGAGAAAACGGAGATAGAACGGGGAAAGAGAATGCAGAGAGAGAGAGAAAGCAGAGAGAGAACTTAGAGAGAGAGAACGCAGAGAGAGAGAGAGAGAAAGAAAACGGAGAAAATAGAAAGAACGGAGAAAGAAAGAAAGAACGGAAAAAGAGAACAGAGAGAGAATACGGAGAAAGCGAGAGAATACGGAGGAAGCGAGAGAACGGAGAAAACGAGAGAATGGAGAAAACGAGAGAACGGAGAAAACGAGAGAACGGAGGAAACGAGAGAACGTAGGAAACGAGAGAACGGAGAAAACGAGAGAACGGAGAAAACGAAAGAACGGAGAAAACGAGAGAACGGAGAAAACGAGAGAACGGAGAAAACGAGAAAAAGGAGAAAACGAGAGAACGGAGAAAACGAAAGGCATTGAAAGTAGAGAGGAAAGCAGACTGGGAGAGAGTTGGCAAGGCATGGCAGGGGAGGGAAGGGAATTGAGGAGCACACTAAGGTTGGGGAAATTGGCTGAGATGAAGATCAAAGGGGAAGAAAAGACTGTACAAATGTCAAGAGTCAAAGTGAGAAGAAGTGGAATGAGAAGTGACATACAGGAGAGTCCATCGATATGTGGACGGGGGGGGGGGAGGAAGAAACATGAATCGGGATTTGGTTGATAGAGAAACAGATGTGGAAACAGAGGGACTACGTGGTACTCTGGATGAGAATGCATCGTTAAGGGCCATAATACATGGCATGCAGTAGTATGGGGAAGTATGGTGGGTTATGTTTGGGTGGGTTTAGATGGGATGGGTGAGTGTACGAGAGGGGGCATAGCGAGGTTGGGCATGGCGGGTGAGGCGACTCGAGGTAAGTTGTGGGGTGGAATGTCGTGGGTTGAAATGTGAGGTGAAAAGTGGGATGGAACGGTGAGGGTTGTATTGGCGTGGTGTAGAATAGTGAGGGGTGGAATGACGACGGATAAAAAGCTTTGCCATGGGATGTCATGAGGTGGAGTGTCGTGGGGAGGTATGTTGTGAGGTGAAATGTCGTGAGGTAGAATGTAGTGGTGTGGAATGCCGAGGGATTGGGCGTTGCAGGATGAAGCGACGTGGAGTGCAGCGTGGTGATGTGGGACGTAGTGAGACTTCATGAGTTGAGGATTGGTGAAGTGAGAATAGGCGAAATGAGGCAAGGTGAAGGGAGGCATGGCAGGGGTGAATTGGCACGTTGGGCGTAATGCGCTTTGGCATGGAGAGACGAGGAGGGGTAGGGCGCGCCGGGGCGAGAAGACAAGTGTGGGGCGTGGTGTGGCGGGGCGGGGCGCGTACCGCAGCACGCGCCGCCCAATCGGCCGCGGCAACCAATCGCTCACCGCCCGCGCCGCCTGCCGCCGCTAAATGAGACGGACGGCGCGGAGGCGTGGGGGGGGAGCTGCAGAGCCGCGGTGGCGCGGAGGCATGGGGCGGGGAGGCAGGGACCGCAGGGGCGTGGAGGCCTGGAGCAGGGGGCCGCGAAGGCGTGTGGAGGGCGCGGGGGACGTGAAGGAGCGGGAACGTGGAGCAGGGGGGCGTGGAGGCGTGGGGCGAGGGGCGCCCGGGTGCGGAGGCGTGGGGCGGGGTTCTCGGGGGCCGTCGGGGCGCGGGGACGTGGAGCGGAGGGCCGCAGGACGTGGAGGCATGGGACGAGGGCGTGGTGGCTGTGGGGCGTGGAGCTGAGGGCGTGGGAGCACGCGGGGGCGTGGGGCGGTAGGGGCGCGAGGGAGCGGTGGCGCGGGGGTGCGGGGTGGGATCTGCAGGGCCGTAGTGGCGCGGAGGCCTGGAACAGGGGGTCGCGCGTTTGTGGGGCAAGGGGCGTGGGTATGCGGAGGCGTGGAGCAAGGAGGCGCAGGGGCGTGGGGCAAGGGGCGCGGGGGTGTGGATGCCTGGAGCGGGGGGCCGCGGGGGCGTGGGGAAATGGGTGCGGGGGGAGGGCGCGAGGGACGTGGGGGAGCGGGGACGTGGAGCAGGGAGACGTGGAGCAGGGGGGCGTGGAGGCGTGGGGCGCCCGGGTGCGGAGGCGGGGGGCGGTGTTCGCGGGGGCGCGGGGGAGTGGAGTCGCGGAGTAGTGGGACGAGGGCGTGGGCGGTGGGGGCGCGAGGGAGTGGGGACGCGGGGATGCGGGTATGCGGGGGCGCGGACGCTGCCCTGCGTTATTGAGAGCGGCTAGTGAAGTGGCGCCGCGCCGGTCGGGGCATTCGTAAACGCACGCATTTATTTGAGAGCTGTTTTAACGAGAGCAATTTGCAGGCTGGACATTCCGTTCGCCCAAGAGCCTCCGAACGGCGCAGCTTCGGCGGGGATCGGAATGAAATGAAGAAGGGCGAAAGGGCGAGGAAACTTGGGGAAAATATAAGAGGCACGAGAAAGCACCACCTTCCAGTAAGGAATATTGGAACTCCAGTGTAGCAAAATGGTGAACTTTTATCTTTAATTTCAATGAACATTCGATAGTTCGTTTTTTTAATCATATACAAAACATTGTATATGTCTGGATTTGTTTTCAAATATTGTGCCAAATCCTAAAAATTTACTAACCCGAACTTATCTTGTAACCCTTACTCAATAAAATAGATGAATTGAAATGAGAAGATCAAGAAATAACGCGTGACAGTGATAACGAAGAGGTAGAGCGGAAGGTGAGAGATTTCAAAGAAAGATTAAAATATCGATAACGATCATATTACTGAGTGAAAGAAGAGGTGTGAATACAATGAAATAATGTAGTCTGATGAGAGATTCCCGGAGATACTCGCAAAACCTTATTGCTAAGTATGAATATTTGTAAGAGAAAGAGAGTATGTTCATCGCTGGATACGGATTGGTCCGGTCGCGAGTCGGCTATCGTCCGCAAGGAAAGGTCAAGAGTGCAGAATGAAAAACATCGCAAATGGTAAGCAACTCATTTGAAGGGACATTCAAAAATAAACGTAAAATAGATGTCGAGCTGACAAAGCGGTCGGGTGTCAAGAGAGATAGAGATGATGAATGATGTGTATGAACAGACAGGACTTAAAGAGGGTCAGATAGATAAAACAGTTTTGGGAAAGAGGAACACAGGAAATGGCGTGGGAGTGTTGGAAGTGGACAGCAAATTGAAGTGGTAAGAATATCGAGGAGGAAGGATGCAACTGGCTGAGATTATATCCTAAAAAACGAGTTAAAGCGTAGTCTATGTGTAACCGAAGAGTTGAAGGGAAATTGGGAGGAAAGAGCTGATGTTAACAGGTGCAAAATTAGCAGAAATGATAAGTACGGTGCCAAAGTAGCCAACTGAGAGGAGAATGTGATGTGGAACCAGTGGTTTCATGGTAAGTGATAAGATGCGAGGACTACACAACCGTTCGACTAGCACAATAGGGCGGACATTGAAGCGTAGTGAACCATAGCTGAACTGAAAGAGGTGGACCGCCTTCTACTCCAGTCGAAGACTCCCAACCCAGCCTTAGCGGCGACCTACCTGCCCGATCAAAGCTACATCTAGACCCGCTTGCCCCTCCATCTAACGACAAAGCCAACTCCGCAGAGCGTCGCCACACCTCACCGGCTCTTCCCGCGCACCACTTTGCCGTCCCACCCTTGCCCGCCAATCTCCACTTCTCGAGAATCATTCCGGCTCAACCGTTCCATCCCGTCCTTCCTTCCCCACAACCACCTTTCTGTCCCTCCTACACAGTTGTCCCTTTGTCATCCCGCCCTCCCAACCGTCCCTTCCCGTCCCGCCGTCTCATTGCATGTCGTTCTCCCCACCATCCCTTCCTGTCTCGCCCACTCACCCTTCCCTTCCGGTTCCGCCAACCCAACCGTCACATCCCACATTGCCCTCCCAGCTATTACTTCATAGCCGTCCCCTTCTACTTCGTTCCCCCAGACGTCCTATCATGTTCCCTCCCGACCAGCCAACCTAGCCATCCATCCCGTCCCGATCCGTCCTCAATGTCGCCCCTTCCCGTCCTATAGCCCTCCGACTCTCCAAGACGCCCGGCCCAGCCAGTCACCTCACCATAGACTAAAGAGGTATTAATATAAAATATAATATAAAATATAATATAAAATAATTCTTTACTCTTTGACCTCGCCCTCACCGCGCCTTGTTTGCTCCGCCACACCTCCTCCCTTCCAACCCGCCCTTCTAGCTCTCCTGCACACCAAACCGCCCGGCCCAGCCAGACACCTCGCCCTCACCGCGCCCGGTTGGCTCCAACCCACGCCCTCCCTTCCGCACCACCCTTCTAGCCCTCCTGCCCAACGAACCGCCCGGCCCAACCAGCCACCTCGCCTTCACCGCGCCTGGTTTGCTCGGCCCCACCTCCTCCCTTCCGCCCCGCCCTCGACGCGCAGGTCGCTTCCGCCGCGGGCCCGCGCGCCGGACACCCGCACGTCATTAATTGCCGCGTTCCACTGCGCCCCGCGCCGGCCGCCGCGCCACGGGAAATGCGCTCCGCGCCTCGCCCTGATATATTATTGGCTGCCGAACGCGGCTCGCAAACGAGCACGGACGCATTTGTTACTATTTGTCGCATAGCTTTCAGTCGTAACATAAATGACTTTACGCTGACGTTTTAGCGAATTGGCGCAACTTTAGATCAGCAGAGATTCGTTGTCATAACGAAAGTACAACTAGTTAAACGAACATGTTAAAAAATATACGATTAGTTGGGTACAAAACTGCTGGTTTTTCATTCATTTCGTAGTAAGTATTGTACAAAAAAATTAAATAGTTTCTTTATCACCAGATGTTACATTTTAGAACAAATTAACTTTTAATGTATTTTATTAAAAACGTTATTACACATTCACAAATATATACGGCATGTAAATAGCGGTTTGCGTTTTCATAACCATGTAATACACTCATTACTACGAAATCAACACGCGGTTTTATCAAGTAAAATCCATTAATGGAATTCCATGAAATGTTCATCACGGATCGAGTAATGGCTTCGTCCCTTTTAAACTACAGCCATTCAAATTTTGCCAGTTCGTTTCAAACACCTCCACCCACCTCACCCCAGTGAAATTTGCTATTCTGACGACATTCGCTCGTCACGCAAGGCGTTCCGCAAGGACATTTTTTCGGTTACCAAAATGTATCAGACTTTTACGAGAAAATGCTTTCCTTCTGCATCTGTCGCGCGTTCAATATTGTCATTTCCGTCAGACTTCAACATACACACGCAGCTGTCAAGGAGGTGCATCCGCGAGAAAACATGAATTGTCACTTCCTGCAGAAATTTTTACTTAACTGTCTCTCGGAATATCTCGCGTTTCTTTCGCGCGTCGAGAGACGTCACCGTCGAAGTCGAGTCTCTCTCTCTGTCGGCGTAGCCCGAAAAGGCGCAGGCGCCTTTGAAATGCCTCCCCAGACGTCGCACACACCTTCACAAAGCGGAAAGGCGGAGCGTTGCCACGGGGCGGGAAAAGGAAGGGAATACGCGCTATGGTGGCCGGCGGGGAGCGGGGACACGTGAAGAAGATGGAGAGGCGAAGGCAGAGGTGGCGGGGGAGGCGAGTGGGGTAGGGATTTCGGCGGGTAGGGGAGAGGGGGGATCGTTGAGGAGCTGCAAATAGGGCAGGGTAGGGGGGGGCGGAGGTAGGGGCAGTCAGGTGAAGGCAGTTCGGAGTGAGGGCACTTTTTGGGGACGGGGAAGCATGAGCTGGTGGAGCGAGGCGGAGGGTGGGGGATGCGACGTTGCTAGATGGGGGCGGAGCCGGTGACGGGTGTGACGGGAGTCTTGCTCTGAATCAGGTTGCACGTGAGATGAAGACAAGCGGCGGCTGGGTGGAAACTAAAATGTTATAAGAGAAAAAGAAAAAAATGAAAAGAAAGGTGAAATTATGTCATGACGGAGAAGGGGAATGTTTAGTAGGACAAGGAAATTGCAGTAAAGATACAGTAATTCTGACAGAGAATTCTTAACCGGCACAAAAATTTGTAAAAACGAAGCGTAAAATTCTTAATTGTCCGATTCAGAGACACTTTTTTTTTGATATTATAAAAATCATATAGATCCTACTGCAATGTATTGCTACAGCGTCTGTGCATTAGCGTGTCTACGTCTCGTTCTGCTGACCTATCCACCACGTATTTGATCACATATCAATATGTATCGCTTCATTTTAAAATCGTTGCTCAAAACCTTTCTTTACACAGCTATAATAGCTATGAATCATACGAGCTTGATTACTTCAATAATTAAATTATTTATGGTTGATAGATACGACCTGGAAGTTCCCGACCAGAATTATCGAATAATTGGCAAGAAACTCGCCTACCAATTCAAACTCTTCTTTTCTTCCTCTCACTCCAATATTGATCTCAATAAAAACTATCACTGTAAGATTTTAAAAATTTATCATAATCATAACCATATTCATCATTGATCATAAAAATATTTTAGAAACAAACATTTTCTACTAGAAAAAAATAATACAAAATATTAAAGAATGGTGAAGTGTGTCGTGTCATATTACATCACATCGAAGTGAAAGTAGATTATGAATACGGTGCCCAAACTAGAGTGACGCGTCTCGATCAGCCATGTCGACAAGGACACCAGCACTCTCAGACACAGCCTCCAGCTGCACGCTGCTTGGTATGCAGCGCTGTATCGAACCCCGGCCCAATTCCGCGCAGATTGGGCGGCGCCCGCCGCAGCGCGCCACGCGATGCGATGCAGTTCCCGGAATGACGATCGCTGAGCTCAATCTGCTGTCCCAGCACCACTCCACACTGCCCCACCCCGCCGCCAACAACTCCCTTCTCCGGCACAACCCCATCCTCCGCCGCCGCCGCCACCACCACCAGCAACCTCTACCTCCACCCCCGATCCACAACACCCATCTCCCGCCGCCAACCCCTCTGCCACCACGACACCTAACATTCTCAGACACTACCCTCCTCTACCGCTCTTCGCCGCTGCGATTTGCCGCAGAGACTTCTTCTTCTTGACTGATTTTTTCGTGTTTCCGGACGCGTCAACTGCTTTGGTCATTAGTCCCGTAAGTGTAGTGCATGCTTTTTTTCCTCGGGAGATGGCGGTGATCTTCCCCCGCTGGATGGCAAGACCCGACGCCGACCTACCGTCGGCTAGTGGGGTGTTCCCCTAACCAGGACTCTCCCACCAGCGGGGCACCATCCCAGTCGGGACAAGCTCTAAGCTCCCGACCGGTCTCCCGGAATATGTGGTAATGTCTTGCATGTTAGTGTAAGTGTGTGGGTAAGGGGAGAGGATAGGACAAGGAAGAGGAAGGACAGATCGCGCGCGGTCCGTGGTCCGTTCGGTAGGGTACTGCTCCGGCATTCGCCTAGTGTTGATCGGAGAAACCACGGAAAACTACCGATCAGAGTAGCCGGCCGCTAGAATTCTCCTCCAGACAGCGACAGCACTAAGCTACCGGTTTCTTCTTCTTCTAACCTCTTCGACTTTTAAATGAATGTCTTGGTCTGTTCAACTATCCTTTTCCATTTTCCCCTATTCTTCGAGTGCTCGATCAAATTTTTAATCTTCATTTTCCTTCGTCTTCTCTTCTTCTTCCTCTACGATCTTCAAATGAACGTCTTGGCCTGTTCAACTATACTTTTCCATTTTCCTCTATTCTTCGAGTACTCGATCCAATATTCAATTTCCATTTCCTTTTATCTTTGACATCATCTGTCCATCAATTTTTATCCCGTCACCTTCTCCTGGTGCTAACTCAGCTAGTGCAGTTTCCAGCTAAAGATCTTGACTATTCTGGCATTCCACATCCTATTAACATGAGTAAGTAAAAAACGTTAAACTGCGAAACGCTCAACCTAGCTTCGGAACGGAAGCCGCCGAAGCGTGCCTCCTCTAATCTCTTCGTCGCCTTCCCTCTCTATTATTCACATCGTATCTTTCATTCACATTTCACATATTTTCAACTCTCTTCTATACCCTTTGCCTCCTTACGCTCTTCTACCACTTCACCTTCTTCCGTCTCTCTTTTACGCTTTTCGCATCCTTCTTTCTACGACCTTCACATCATGTTTACTCTATTCAACTACATACCCTAATATCTTCTTCGACCTTCACCTTATTCTTACTTTCTTCTACGCCACTTCCTTCATACACTCTTCTATGTCCTTCTCATTTCTTCTCCTTCCACTTCCATCGATCTATCACCGTTTGCATTCGCGTTTTTGACCCACCTCGCGATGTCACGGGTCGCATCACTCCGCCTCGTTCCTCTCGTGAGATCCATGAGATCTTGTATCTTGACCACCCACTCTTCATATGAGCCTTCCCCTTAATGCTCAGGCTGTGATTTATACGCAATCTAAACAGCCAAGTATGCGGATACATATGAAAATATGGTTGGTAACATATGCATTTAAAAACTGAAAATATGCGAAAAAATGTAAAGGGGAAAATAGACAAAAAGCAGAAAACAAAAAACAAATCATTAAAATCGTTTGCTTCCAAGCAGAACGTGTCAAGTCAAGAGCATAACTTTAAAGAAAATTTAACTATTTTCTTCGAAAAATAATTTGAGATTCGTTTAATGTTCATTTCAGAAAAAAAATATTTCCAATAAAAATGTGAGTTCCTCTGCATTTCAATAAAAATATCAGATTAAAAAATTTACATAACTCGAAACTTGAAAATCTCAGCGAAACTGTTTCATTTGCAAACGATAACTAAGGGAAGCAATGCTGTGATAGCAGGTTGGCGTCTCGAACCAGGGGCGGGGACAATTCGGCTCGATTATGTTTCGCACATGGAATACGGCACTCGTCTCGTCTTGGAAGATTACTTCGTTTTGATGTGGTAAGTGAGGGTATGGTGAAATGTTCACGACTGATACGTTAATGTTAGTCATCTGAGAATTTTCTACCAGAGAATGGCTAATATACACAAAAAGGGCATAAGGTTCAAACATGAAAAAATAGACTTTATTATTGTATATGCAGAAATGTATAAAATGGAAAAAGCTAAAATTGATTCTGAATGTCTCGTAATACGTACAAATTGATGAAACGAGATGCTTTAGTTAACAGGAAATATATATAATTTCTTACATCAGAGATAATTATTTCGTCCCGTGCCTCTCCAAGTACTCCAGTTTCCTGATTTATTGTCCATCTTGCTCATTCTCATACTCGTTTTCGGTCATCTCTGAACGAACTTTCCAATCTCATTTCTTTGCCTCTCCTTTCTCCTCACTTATTCTGTCATTCGCCGCGCATTTGTTCAAATCCTAAAGCCAGATAATAATTCTTGACAACTGGAGGATCTATCGTTGAAATTCATTATGATACTTTAAAGAGAAAAAATAACAATTATTTCTGTATATCCCTTATCAACAAGAAATTAGAAGTACGCAAGGAAGCGATCATAAAAATGTACGTACTCTATATGTAATTTACGTGTAATATAACAAAATTTCTACATGTCCAAATTAAGGTATTTTTTAAAAAATTCCTAGAGTGTAATCTAGTGAGTCCATCAATATGTAGTACTAGTATAAGTAAACGGTAGCTTTGGCCTCATAACTTGATGAATATTGCATGTGACTAGATTATACAACTGGGAATACATTTCAAGTAATACACTTCATAAATTTATTTAATCATCGTTCATAAATCGTGTATACATCGTATTCGTTAAACAATGCTCAGCAAGAAAGATGTCATAAATCGTTTCTAATTTAAATTGGGAAAGTAACTGAGTTGTAAGACAGGACTATACCTCATGGAAAATGAGGTCTGGAATATACTGTCACCGAAGAGACCAATGTATCACCTCTTCTTACAAACCTTTTAAGTAACTTTCAACGACACCTGAAGGTCGGTTACTCAAAGAGACATGAACAGGAACATCCAGAAGTAAGGGTTTTCTCGCAGGGGGGTAAGGGTTCTCTGGAAGAGGAATAACATAGCATTTGAAAAGTAGGTGTCAATTCTCATGAAGAACATTGCACGAGTACTGATCATTAAAGATTTAAATCATCAGATTACTATAATTTGTATATTTGCAACTACAATTAGCCAAAGCAAAGTGAATCTGCAAAGATTCATTCTATCTGGAAAACAATAGAATAAAACTTATTTTTTACTAGACCCCGACGTGCAATAAAATAAAAGTTTATTTTTCGAGGTTAACTATTTGCATTAATAGTGCAATATACTTCTCATACACAGGAGGTACACCACACAAAAATAAACTCGTTAAATATTTACTGAAATTCATTCCCTAAATTTCAGTTCTTTTTCGTCAACTCTTTTATAGTTGCAACTCATTTAATAAGTTGAGTGGCCACGCGCTGTTCTGTGTACACCGTATTGGAAAAATATTTTCAGAATATAGTAGGCAATGACAACATATTAATATTTACGGAAACGTAGACTGTCAACGTAGCAATACGGGTGATATAATATTTACACATTTTAAACCAATAATGTGTTCTTTCCCGTGTCATTTGCAGAAGGAATCACATAGCTGGACGCCAGGTGCACGCAAAACATTAGTAACGCAACGTTTAATATTTCCTGCAGATTTTCCACTCAACATATCGAGGAGAAGCGTCAAACTGAGAAGAGATACAGAAGACATTCTAAATACGATAACAGGAAGATATAGACCAGTACGTAAATTTAACATACGATCAAAGATCTGATCAGTGATCAGATCTAATAATAACCCGCACACTACACCAGCTGAATGAATTGTTGAATAAAAACTCCAACAACCCTGAACCAGATCATCACAGCAGTCAATCCACGTGTCCACTCAGTAGCTCCATCTGCTTATGCAAAGAGCATCGCTGCTGCTGGGAGCGGCAATAGGACTAGCGACTCGCTGCCTCTCGCGATGTCTCGGCGCTTCGTGATCGGAGAACGGCGTGGGCGCGGCATTAAGAGCCATAAGAATACTATGAATTATTAACCAGCAAACGGCATCGTGTTTCTCGCTCTGAGTTATGCTCTTCTCGGGCGCCGCCATTCATCAGGGAGGCAGAGCATGGGGGCACCGGGGTGCGGGGCGTAGGGTGGGGGTGTGGAGGGGGAAGCCGCGGGGTCGCCGCTCTCCGCCCGCGGCAACTCTTTTTTCAGAGGGTCACGACATTAATGTCCTCTCGAATAAATCACCCGTCGCCAAGGAGGCGGATAATAAAGCTATAGGCAGTTAACGAACAACAAACAAGAACGACAGGCGCAACGCGCGGGCGAAGGCGTGGGCGTGAAGGCGACCGAGGTGGCCGGGGTTGAGGAAGAAGAATGTGGGAAAGTCGTAGTAATGCAATGACACGACAGTGGTGCGATGACCTACCCAACGGAGCTTTTTCTTTGCGTGAACAAGCGCAAATCGCGCTGTACCACTGCATTACTTAGCTTACAGAATCTTTACTTCCCTACTGTTCACGTCGCTCACCTTCATTTGTTTCATCAGATAACCGTTGCCACTACATCGATATTATCTATTCACCAAATCAATCACTAACTTTCGTTTGAGCTCAATGAACTTCGAGTACAAAAACTTATCAAACACGACAAACGACGTAATAGATTGCTGTGCCACGTATCTGGGCTTTAAAACTACCGCATATTTCTTCCGGTTTGCCTTGATACACTGAGCAAATAATGGAAAATAACTCAATAAGTAAATAAAAAGTACTCTTTACTTCTATAAAATAAAATATTTTCATTCTCATTTGTCACCGACTTATTTTGCTGCTCAAGTTAAATAAGTAAATAATTAAGAAAAAACAAAAAAGTAATATTATATGTCTCATTTCTATCATGCGTATGAATAGAAAATTTCACTGATCTTCAAGAGAGGTCAAAGGAGCAGTTGCATTTCTCCCTATCATCCCCCGCTTCTGCGTAGGATAAGCTCTTAGAAAGGCACACCTAAAGGTTAATGGTTCATGGAAAAGATAAAATATTGTTTGAACTTACGGCCTACACCAATTTGGAGAAAAACGTGCGAGATGTGCTTTGTGGTGCGTGACCACGACAACGAGCGCGCCTGTCATGAACTGAACACTTCCATAGTAAGACACAGGTGATGAAGCGGCGGGCAACAAAAGCCTAGTCGTTTTCCAAACAGGGTAATGACAACGCAATGGGAACTCAAATAGTAGAGGTGTCGCGGAAGAAGGGACTAACGCGGAGGCATGAGAGACTATGGCGGTGAAGGGGAAAATGTTCAAAGTGGAAAGGAGGGGAAAGCGGGGAGAAAGGGAGGATGGGGAAAAGTGAGGGGTGGCAGGAGGAGTGGAGTGGAAGGGAGGAGTGGGAGGAGGAGAGGAGTGGGAGGAGGAGAGGAGTGGGAGGAGGGGAGGAGTGGGAGGAGAGGAAGAATGGGAGGAGCGGTGGAGTGGCAGGAGGGAAGGAAAGGGAGAAAGGGTGAAGTGGGAGGAGGGGAGGGGAGGAGGGAGAATGGGAGGAGGGGGAATGTGGGAGGAAGGGGAATGTGGGAGGAAGGGGAATGTAGGGGGAGTGGAGAAGTGGGAGAAGAGGGAAGAGTGGGAGGAGGGGACGAATGGGAGGAAGGGTGGAGTGAGAGAAGAGAGAGAAATGGGAAAAGATGGAGGAGTGTCAGGAGGGGAGGAGTGGCAGGAGGGGGGAATGGGAAGGGGGTTGGAGGCAGACGTGGGATGGGGTCATCTGCCGAGGCGGCAGTGGAACCTCGCGCCTCGGGACACGCCCAGGCCAGGGGTCGATGTGAGGTCAAACGCTGACCTCGCCCACATGACGGGGCGGGCGGTGTATCGTTGGACAGGTCGTTGGGTCGCTGGACGCGCGCTCGCTATTAACGGGATTCGACAGCCACACCCTAGGTGGTTGAGAGAAATGATTAAACAGACACGGCCAATGCCGAAGTGTATAATGGATTCTGAATTGGAACTTTTTCCATCAGATATTCCCAGTGTGCCGCATGAATTGCTACTAGCGAAGACCCATGATTTGACGCGTAGCGATATTCTCACAACGTGGAGTGCAACGTTTGACAATTGTCTATACAATGCTCAGGAAACTAAAATTGCGTATATTAGTTGACACTCCTTGTGTTTGTAAGACTAGCACACATCTACATGTGCAGCTCTAAGAAATGATTCAACACAATTTTTGGCACAAACAAAAATACGAGAATGTATTAATACATGATTCCTCAGTCGCTTTCCTGTCCTAAAAAGACGATACGTTTCCCGGGTGGGAGAAGATAAATAAACGAGACGGAAAAGGGTGTTGTCTTTTAAACAAAAGTATCGTTTAGGAGTTGATATTTTCCATTTGTAGTCGTGTGCGGCCAAAACTGACATATTCAAGGCCCCTAGAAATTAAAATCCGATACTGCAGGGTCAGTACAATAAAACCACATGCATTTTTATTTATTACTTTATCATGCTAATTGCCTTTTAAACACAGGAATACTATATTTCAGGCTCTCAAATCTACTAATTTCTCTTGAATTCCCAGCAAGCGCGCTTCTCGAAGGCAAGTCGACGAAGAGATTTCTTCTTTTTGTTTATTTTGAGTTGCACCGACAGCGCTGGATACTAGCTAAGTATCTCCCTCAGTAAAGCACCCCCCAGCTGGCACAAGCTCCCAAACTGGTCTCCCGATATGTGGCAGTGTAGTGAATCGAAGTGTAAGTCTGTGTGTGTTTTAATTGTGTTTGGGTGTGTGTTTGTGAGTGTGTGTAAAAGGATAGAATATGACTAGGAAGAGGAAGTAAAGATCGCGCTCTACAATCGCTGCTCTACAATCGCTTGGTATTGATTGCAGAAACCAGGGAAAACTACCAAACATAGCAGCCGGGAGCTAGAATTCTCCTCCGCACAGTGGCTGAATTTGACCTAGCTATGTAGATAGTGTCGAAAATCCTACCACCTTCGTGACTCGAACCCGAGAACTTCTTGAACAGAGTTGCTACATTCATCGGCAATGTTGGCACTGAGCTCAAATCAGCCGGTGTGACTTGGGGTTCGATCCTCGAGCGGTACCTATGTATATGGCGAAGTCCATCACCGTTAGCCCTAACTGCCGCAATCCCGCTCTTAGCGCCTGCGCTTGCGGTGGCGTTTGAGGGCGAGTAACGGTGTTATGTCGTCAATCTGCCACACCGAGGCTCGACGCCGCCCGAGCGGTCGCTTGCATACCGTGTGCGCGGGGAGCGAGCAGGCTTTATGGCGAGGTGGGGTAACGGCCAGAGGCGATGAGGATTGAGTGGGAGCAGGGGAGCAACATGGGTTGCTTATTGTGGGCGGCCCCAAGGACGACGGTTCGAGACGGGTGGAGCAGCTGTAAAGACCTAGGTTTCTCGAATTAGTGAGTGAATGTCTAAAATCATTGTTTCGATTTCGTTTATAATAACCTTCTTCAGCCTTGTATGACTCTAGTTTTCTGTTTCTAAGTTCTAAGTTTCTAAGTCCGATGATAAGTTAAAAGCGATCTTTCGTGGTTTAGAGAAAATAGATTAGAAATACGAGGGGGTTGTTCGCGCAAAAGTGTGTGTCTGAGGGAAGGAAAAAGACGGATTATCTTCCTCTGCTATTTTATATCTACTGTTTAATATGTAGACAAAGAATGCCCCAAATTACACCCGACTTAATGTCCAAAAGAACCGACGCAATTCCAGACTACAATAAAACAGAGAAGAATTATGTTCAGTTGAAAACTATTTAAAATAAACATAGAAAAACATCAAAGTTAAAAATAAACTAAAACGCCATTCAGTATTAGATAAAAATATGATACATTCTATTTGAAGTGGTCACGATTAATGCGTTTTGGAATATAGTTTATATAAATAATAATCGCAATATAACTTCGTTTTGTAGCCATCTTTTAATATTTTTGCCTCTAACAGTAAATACGTAATGCAGGAAGATTTCCCTCTAGGGTGTTTTTCAGCCGATAGCCGGTTACCCTTTACGTTCCGTTGGGACGCATATTCCACCATATACTAGACACCAACACACGTGCGGGGTCCTCCGATCTGGGGTCTGCAGAACGCGAGGCCCTCCACGACAACACATACATGAGAGTAAAGGGACCAGCAATAATGCCCAAGGCGGGACTCGAACCCGCGACCTTTCAGGTCGAATCACTGAATCAAGTTCTTAGCCATTTCGGCCATCCAGGTCGGCAAATGTAGGAAATACTAGTTCTAAACAAAGTCAGGTTTATTTTTGCTTACAACGTTCATTAAGTCTCCATATAGCCTAGGGGTTTTAAAAATCGCAACATAACGTGCACTCCAAAGCAATGAATGGCTCAGTCGTCCAAAGCCTATGCATGGATTTCACGTGCAGCTGGAAAGACGACTGTGATGTCCACAGTATAGCTTCATAATTTGAACATGAAAACAAAATTGAAATAGCTTAGTTCGTGTTTATGTAGAGTGTAAAATGATTGAGAAATATCTTTTTTTTAATATGGTATCAATAAGATGAGAAATTATCGCCAGCACAGTAAATGCGTTCATTACATTCCAACAAAGTTATTTTTTGTAATCACTAACTCCCAAATATGTAAATTATTCAGATTTGACAATAAACAAAACTCTTGACATAATGCTTTATTTTCGTGAAGCTTCCTGGTTTCTAAAGTATACTAACTCCATTCTCAGACGCCAGGTGAAGCCCGTTTCTTGGACCGTGGACAGGCGGAGCATAATGCGTGGTCGCCACGTCAACGGGACGTCGGCGGGACGATGCATGGGAGCAGCCGCCGCGCAGACAGCGGCGCCGAGCCCCTGCGGCGCGGCGAGCGGCGGAGGAAGAGGGATGGGGACGGAGCACGTGGGAAGGGGCAAGCGGGTGGACCTGGCACGGGGGAGATTGGAAGGATTCGGCGAAGCAGGGAGAGGTCCGAAGAGATGCGACGTGATAATGGGCTGGTCAGGGCGAAAGAGGGCTGGAAAAGGGCGGGGCGAGGGTGGCATGGCGGGCCAGGTACGATGGGGCTGGGTGGGGCAATGTGAGAGAGGATGAGGCAGTGTGGGGCAGGGTGAGGCTGAGTGGGGGCGGAGTGGGACAGTGTGGGGCGATGGAGGGCAGAATTGAGCGGGACTGAACGGGGGCAATGTGAGAGAGGATGAGGCAGTGTGGGGCAGGGTGAGGCTGAGTGGGGGCGGAGTGGGACAGTGTGGGGCAGTGTGGGGTAGGGTGAGGCTGTGTGGAACAGGGAAGGGGCGGGGCAGTGCGGTACAGGAAGATGGAGGGCAGAATTGAGCGGGACTGAACGGGCACGATAGGGCAAGAGCAGGCAAAGGAGAGCAAGGGGCCAGGGCGGGCCAGGGTGGGCCAGGGCGGGCCAGGGCGGTCCAGGGCGGTCCAGGGCGAGCCAGGGCGAGCCAGGGCGAGCCAGGGCGGGCCAGGGCGGGCCAGGGCGGGCCAGGGCGGGCCAGGGCGGGCCCGGGCGGGCCAGGGCGGGCCAGGGCGGGCCAGGGCGGGCCAGGGCGGGCCAGGGCGGGCCAGGGCGGGCCAGGGCGGGCCAGGGCGGGCCAGGGCGGGCCAGGGCGGGCCAGGGCGGGCCAGGGCGGGCCAGGGCGGGCCAGGGCGGGCCAGGGCGGGCCAGGGCGGGCCAGGGCGGGCCAGGGCGGGCCCGGGCGGGCCAGGGCGGGCCAGGGCGGGCCAGGGCGGGCCAGGGCGGGCCAGGGCGGGCCAGGGCGGGCCAGGGCGGGCCAGGGCGGGCCAGGGCGGGCCAGGGCGGGCCAGGGCGGGCCAGGGCGGGCCAGGGCGGGCCAGGGCGGGCCAGGGCGCGCCAGGGCGCGCCAGGGCGGGCCAGGGCGGGCCAGGGCGGGTAAGGGCGGGCAAGGGCGGGCAAGGGCGGGCAAGAGCGGGCAAGGGCGGGCAAGAGCGGGCAAGAGCGGTCAAGGGCGGGCAAGGGCGGGCAAGGGCGGGCAAGGGCGGACAAGGGCGGACAAGGGCGGACAAGGACGGGGAATGACGGGGAAGGTAGGTAAGGGCGGGCAAGGGTGGGCGAGGACGGCAAGGGCGGCAAGGGCAGGGAGGAGGTGAGCAGCGGGACCGTGCGAGTGCGGCGCGGCGCGTGGTGTGCCGGTGGAGCCCCTGGCTCAGCGCTGACAGCGCCACAAGCGAGGCGGCGGGCGGCGGGCGTTATCAGCACGAGCGAGGGGCCGTGCGTCTCTGTCCGCTGACGCCGCACGCGGCCGCGCACACAGCGCACGACCCACGCTCCCTCTCGCACGCCTCGCGCACGCGCTCCCGCCCGAGAGGCGCAAATTATCTCTTCGGGGAACTACCGCACGCGCGACAAACGCTCAAAACCAATTAAAGTCTAGGGAGATAAATACCACGTAGGCTGTACAGAAGTTACACTAGCAGAGGTAATCTCACTGGCTACTGAAAGCACGTGCACGTTTGTTAAGAAGTATCTTAAGAACTTCATTTCCTCATCGGTCTATACTTCCATCTGCAAGTACAGAAAGATCCAGGATTGGAATGGAACGACGGCTCCTACAGAACTGAAAATCCTTATTGGAGGGAAAAAACCTCATCTGAATTCTGACCGATCCAATTCCACTCGTCCCATTTACATAGGATAATTAATTAAAATAATAAGAGATTTTTATTTTGATAGTGTCCATTATTCGCACTGTGCATAATACTGACTGTCTTATTTGGAATAATAATAACAATTCTTCAAATTCTGCGCACATAAAACTAGTCATCCTGTATTAGAATAACGTTATTAGAATATTATGGAGATATTCGTTTCTCATAATTTTATTTTCTCTCTTGCTCTTTATATTACTCAGAATGTAACAGTTTCGGATATTTCAATTATTCGGTATGTTTATCTCACTACTATGTATCTTGGGAGAAGTGGATATACTAAAGGATTGAGCAGTTTTTTTGGTCTGAATATATTCCCCCATCTGAGATATTAGGACACTAATTCATTTTATTAAAGCAGCTTGCTTATATCATCTTACTCTTTACGGTGTGAACGTCAAAAAATTGCTGCTCTATGAAGGCCTCGAGAGACCCATTCGATCTGGTCTTCAGTTCACCGCGATTGGGAATCAAAGCCAAGAACACACAAAAACATTTTGTAACGATATTTTTACTTTGTATAAATTTTGAAAGAGTTTTTAGTATTGGATATATATATATATATATATATATATATATATATATATATATATATATATATATATATATATATATAGCTGAAATACCCGGCGTTGCTCGGGCATTTATTACAGTAAATTATTGTACACGAAGAGGAATTCAATATTTTCATGCCCTGCGGCGGGACCTACCTCTATCTCTTCCATTGTATCCCTTCTCCACCCTACTCCCTGACATGCTCTGCCCGGCCACGCCACGATAGCTGTCTTCTCTAGACCCCCATTTGGAAATTTCCAGATTACCTCGCTCACTTTTCCACAAATAATGACATTTTTCTTATATGAAGTTTCTGCTTCTAAACATTCACTTTACAACTAAAAGCAATAAACAAATCTAAACTACAAAATAAAATACTTGTACTCACATATAAAATTTTTGTTGAGTTTTATACTATATTCCAACATTATCTAAACTGCCACGTTGTAAAACTTAACCTATTTTTATATTTTTTCTTCTATTGTATTCATAAAGAAGGTTTAGAAATTGATCTGTCAACTCGTGACCTTGAAAGCACTTACTGTTTTAAGCTGAGTATAACATGCGGAAGTTCATGCACGGGTACGGCAGTAGGTAGATACGGAGTAATAGTTATGTCATAACGTAATTGATGATTCATAATCATAAAAGTAAATGAAAATACTTGTATATATTCTGAAACATAATTACCAGTTTTTATAATTCTGAAGATGACAAAAATATGTATGTTTAATGTTGTGTGATAGTAACATGAAGTATAAAACTTATTTGTTGAGGTAAATCAATTCATCATACGACTGATACAATAGAAAACTAATGACCTACCAACATTACATTATGTGTAAATAATAAATTGACAATGCACTGAGCCAAATAACAAAACAATATTAGCATAATTATTTTATTTCAAGTGATAGAGATTATAGATCCTGAAATATGAATAATAGAAACCAAAGACTCCCAGATATTATTTGCTTAGACAAAAGTATTTTTAGACCAATTAATTTTTGCTTATTTTTTAGAAATATATGAATGAACTCATTCATTGGGAGCAATTGATATGCAAAACAACTTTACCGATTAGTCTTAATATGTAAATGATCATTCCTAAATTACATACCACTGCACAGAAATTCATCCCATATTGAAGAAAACTTTCACTTGGTTTACAAAATCATAAATTACTTTCCATTTTTCCAATTTGTGCAGGAAAGCTGAATTATAGAAACCAAGAACTCCCAGATTTATTTATTTGCTCACACAAACTTTTTGTTAGATAAATTAATTTCTGCCTATTTTTTATAGAAAAGTATGGATGAATTCAATTATTGGGAGCAATTGATATGCAAAACTAAAGCACATATTAGTCTCAATAAATAAATGGTCATTCTATAATTATCATCCACTGCAGTAAACTTCTTCACAAATAGAAGAAAAAAATACAACAGCAATTGATATGCAAACAACTCTACATATTAGTCTTAATATGTAAATGGTCATTCCGAAAATACATACCACTGCACAAAACTCCTTCAAATGGTGAAGAAAAACTTTTACTGGGTGGACTGAAGACAACTAAACATTTTCCATTGTACCAATTGTAACGTGAGAGCTGAATAATAGAAAACATACACATTTTCCATTTTACCATTTTGAACCTAAGAACTGAGTAAATAGTCAAATTGAGAGTCCTAATGAACATCTACCCTACCATCCTACCATCTACTTAGAGAATTATTCACATTTCTCCGCTTCTTGCAGTATTGTTTCCAATGGGGCGAGTAAGTACTCGTACTTCAGCAAGTCGATCTTCCCTCTGAGTAACCGATTCAAAATTTGAGTAGACTACACATCTCTTGGCATTTGTAATATGTTTTGACAATTGTGACAGTCGTTTAGTCAAACAATTCAGTTGTCACAAATTTCTGTAAAAGAAGACGTTTAGATTGTATACGATATGTGTATATTGTACATTGTACATTACTGTATATTGTGTACCGTATATTATTGTACTTTTTATTCTCTCAACCTACCTCAATTATTACACACTTTCAAACTCACAATGATTTCTTGCCACTTACTATATAACACGGACAAAAAGAAATACATGAACATTGACATTAATTACCACTTCAGTTACGGCGTTCTTTCAAATATTCACACAGGGACATTACATAACCTTATTCAAACTCTTATGAATTTTGCAATAATTCTGGACATTGATGAAATCAGTAGTAGATCTCAGACGTCATCCTCTGGTGGCGCGCAGCTAAACTATTGACATTGATGCACTCTTGAATCTATGATGTAAGGCTAGGCGAAAAATGTCCAGAAAAGTAATTATTTTGAAAAGATATTACCGTTTATGTTTGTAAATCATAGCCTATAGTACTCCAGGCTTTTAAAGGATGCTAGCACAAAAGTTTCATCGGTATTGGTTCAGTAGATTCAGAAATTACCGCGCTGGAAGACAACACACTTCTGTCTTTATATATTAGTATAGATATAGATACGTACAACATACTGATAATAAAAGAAATTAAAAGTGATAAACATAATATAATATTAAATGCAAATTTAATGTACACTACCGAACAAAACATTTATTAGAACGATTCTCAAAGATTAATGAAGTCTCAATACTTAGTTTGTAAGATTCTCTGTGATTGGTCAAGAGCCTCTATCATAATGAAATCTGTATCGTAATGAGTATCATTATGCATCGGGTTGGAGCCATCAAATGCCAGAATTATACAATGAGAGTAGAAAAATATACTTTAAATACATTTTGTATTTGAGAAGTTATGTGTTTGAGTATTTTGAACATGTGTTTTAGATATGTATTTAAATTCATCAAATAGATGTATTTAGAAAAAGAAATACTTAAAATACTTTCAATAAAGATGAAAAAGAAAACGATGATAGTTTCCTATAGATTCTGCTAGTGAATGGACCTCGTTGAAAGAAAAATAAAAACCCCTTTCAGCTGTTGAATTTTATTTCTCTTAATTTTAAATGATAAGCATCAATCATTAAAATTGCTGGACAATTATACGATAGTAAAAAAGTGCGTTTATTCCTTATAAGACTAGTTAAGTTTATCCCCGCCAGTTGAACAACTGCTTTCCTTTAAGGGTTTTATACATTCGCTAACTAGGGGTTTATTGTCTGATGATTTGTTTGAAAAACTAGTCGTTTTTAGAGGAAATGCCGTTTATTTGAGTTAAGTATATTTTTGATATCATTTTATATTTGAAAGTGTTTTTGTGAAAGTTTTAAGTGAAAGTTACACTTCAAAGATTTTAGTAATTGTTCAGAAATTTATGACTGTCATTTTGTAATTTAATGTAATTGACAATTGCAATGTATTTTGCGATAAAAAAGTTACAGTGATAAAGTATTGTATTTACAGTATTTTGAGTTTTTGAAGTATTTTAAATACGTATGTATTTAACAGTTAATAAAATAACGTATTTTGAGTACTACTTAAATAATTATTTATAAACAATTTTGGCGAAGTATTTAAATACTAAATTTAAAGTATTTTTCCCAACACTGCGAAAGCATAAACGACTGCCCGGCCTGCCTGCCTGGCAGTTCGGCCTCCTCCCGCGCCGAGGGCCCCCGGAGCTGGCTGTGCCGCCCCGTCGAGGGAGGGCCTACAACTGGCGGCTGACGCAACGGCATGGGACAGGGAAGGAATTGAGGTGGTTTTCCAAATTTCACTTTACGACGCTCCTATTCATCCGATTTGCATGATTGACACGGCGGTGGACATTTTTTAATTTCATCCCGGAACTACGAGATAAATTAAAAATATTTTATTGGAAATCTTTTTTAAACAAATGGCTTCGTAACGTGAATTATATTTGATAAAGGCGACCAATACCGTTTACAGACCAAACATCGGACCACATGTTCAGACGCTATCGGTCAAGTACATTCCCAGTGATGGTGCTGCGATCTATTGAATTTTCCTTCAAGTATATTCCGGTTCATTTAGCCTTAAACGCCTTTCACACTATCCAACAACAAAATTTATTCAAAAACGATGAAACAATTTTTTTGGAAAATTTAAAAATATGTCCCTGACTCCTCATGTAAAGTACTCCCCAAAATTAAAATATCGTTTTCAAATTCGAGTTCAGCTAGATTTATTTTGAAATATCAGTTTTGGAGAAAATTGGTTGACCGGTTTAGCCGCTAGCGTTGTTCACAGACTGACGGTCAGACAGACGAACAGATGTTTCGCCATCATTCGGTTTTTCGGTATTAAGAATCCACAAAACATGGATTCTGGGTACAGCAAGCGATAGAGATTTTTGTTCTAAATTTAGCAACTGGATTTATCAACTTTTTCGTTACTTGTAATAAGAGTTTTTCTACCGAAAATTCGTCGATTTTTCCCGCAGAATTTTTCTCTACTCTTCAGCGAAAAAGTAAACAGCAATTCTAATTTCATGTTCTTATTCATAAATGTGTAGTACGAATAATTAAAACAGTTGTTAATTATTTTAAGTTTGAATTTTTCATTTTACTCAATTTTTCCAAAATTGTTTTAATAGCACCTTGAAGAATTTCTTAATTATTTCTGTATTTAGAAGATTCTGTCTATCAAATATTACACAAGTCTACAACCAAAAGTTTGATTTGAGAATTTTGGCTAATCTTCATGAATTTTGGTGCTGAAAACATGAACGAAGTCCTCCCTCCTCCACCAAGAACATAATTTTTTAAATCCATAAAACAACACGTTTTATAGCGTGTGCCCATAATGCACATTCTGGAAATCGGAGCCCACGCAACATTCCCTGAAGTGTAGTGCAATTATTTCGGGGAGGTGGCGGTGATCTAAATAGTGAAGACCGACGCCGACCCACTTCGGCGTGGGGTGGTTTCCTCAACCAGGTATCTCCCACCAGAAGGAACTGGCCCAGCCTGCACAAGCTGTAAGCTCCTGGCCGGTGTCCCGGCATGTGTGGAAGTGTGGTGCATCTACACAGCCAAGCAATTTTTTTCAAGGCTACTAATAAATTCAAATTTGTGGCTAAAATAGATTGAGAGAGGAATAATACACGAATTCACTGTGGTTATCGACTTTTACATTACCTACTTATCTTACACCAATATATATAAAAAAGCCACTCTTGCCGAAATAATTTTCTTGGCAATTGTTGGTATCCTTTTAATGCGTTTCGCACAAACAATAGCTTCAATGAATTATTTTATAAGACTGTTCGAGATACTATTTTTCAATTCTAAAGCACCATGAACTCGACTCCGCAAAATATCCTACCACCGCTGGGATTCGAACCTAGCATCTCTCGGCCAAAGGCACTGCAGTGACATCAGTTGATGCCCATCGACATCATTTGAAGCAAATAGTGAAAAGAGCAGAAGAAGGAAAATAAAAAAACGCATCGTGAGACTCATACTTCACCCACGCTAATCTACAGCTCCCAAATGTGTCAGCTGATGAAGGAAACCTAGAGAACTCCAACCCGGGACACAAAACTTAGGTGCGTGAGGTGGTCGAAGAACAGAGGTTCCATTCAGTGTGCTACTGGTGATGAAACGTCGCCTTAAATGGTCAACGCGCAACTCTGTTAACAGCAAAACTAGGTTGCCCGAGAGTGGTTCAAGGAAAGGGGAGCCATAGCCTGCCCAACATATAACGAAGGAAGGGCTGCTAAGAACGATGTCACCATCACTTCACTTTACGGAACGGTTACAGAAGCAAACCTGCTGTCTTCTCGACCACAATGCTTTTCGAATAATTTCCGCTAACCCAATCTCTTTCGGCGCTCAGCTCAAGTTTGATAAACAAGTAGGATTTTCACGGTAGCTCTGGGCGCAATGGGTGCAAACACAAGACTATTTCAGTAATACTCATTTGTTTCTTACCTGTTGCGTACCGATTCAACTTTGTCACTTCATGAGGGAGAAAAACTGTTTTATGGCAAAATCCTCAACCTCCATAAATCCGTTATTGCTCACCGATTAAGCTTCAGTTGTGAATATAAACAGCTCATCTAATTAAAAATGAAGAAGAATTTCTGCAAAATCAAATTAAACAACTTATTCTCGTTTCGAATGTCGACCTTCTTTGTAATATTGTTTCCACGACATGCTTCTGAATATGGTGGACGGAAAGGTACAAAGCACTCTAACAACAACTTCAGTGCAGAAATGTATCTGTAAAGCAACTCCAAAGGAAACGAATGATTTAGATATATTATTCATAAGGGTGTATTTACTCTCGTTGTCTCGAAAGAAGAAAAGAAAGAAAGTAGGTCAAGCAGCGAAGATTAAATTGCAGGATAGAATCACACAAAATATCGCACTGTATAAAATATAAATATCTATTGCTGTTGAGTAACAGTTGATGTTACATATGTATGTGCATTTCATTAA